>ML660772.1:5428135-5492182 GCA_007570785.1 Antilocapra americana
CTAGAAGCAAAAACAACAATACAGTATATTAACACATATATATGGAATTTAGAAAGACAGTAATGAGAACCCAGCATGCGAGACAGCAAAAGGAACGCAGATGTATAGAATAGACTCGTGGACTCTGTGGATGAGGGCAAGGGTGGGATGATATGGGAGAATGGCATTGAAACATGTTAATTATCATATGTCTAATCAATCGCCAGCCCAGGATTGATTCTCGGGGCTGGTGCATCGAGATTTCCCGGGGGGGAGGGTGAGAAAGGGGGGAGGGAGGGGTTTCTGAAGGGGGAGGATATGTAAACCCATGGTGATATCATGATATTGTATGGCAAAAACAATAAAAGAAAAAACAAAACAAAACAACAACAACAAAAAAAACCTGCAAATAGACCTGCCATATGACCCGGCAATCCCACTGCTGGGCATATACACCGAGGAAACCAGAATTGAAAGAGACACGTGTACCCCAATGTTCATCGCCGCATTGTTTACAATAGCCAGGACATGGAAGCAACCTAGATGTCCATCAACAGACGAATGGATAAGAAAGCTGTGGTACTTATGCACAATGGAACACTACTCAGCATTAAAAAAAAATTCATTTGAATCAGTTCTACTCAGGTGGACGGAACTGGAGCCCATTATCCAGAGTGAAGTAAGCCAGAAGGAAAAACACCAATACAGTATACTAACGCATATATACGGAATTTAGAAAGATGGTAACGAGAACCCTGCATGCGAGACAGCAAAAGGAACGCGGATGTATAGAACAGACTCGTGGACTCTGTGGAAGAGGGCAAGGGTGGGATGATATCGGAGAATGGCATTGAAACATGTTAATTAACATGTGAAATCAATCGCTAGCCCAGGATTGATGCTCGAGCCTGGTGCACCGTTATGTCCCGGGGCGGGTGGTGGGGGGGATTCGGGAGGGAGGAGGGAGGGGGGTTCTGGAGAGGGAGCATATGTAAACCCATGGCGGTTTCACGTCATTGTATGGCAAAACCAACACAATAAAGTAAAGAAAATTAAAAAAAAAATGACTTGAGAGTTACGTTAGACAAGTGGCAGGAGAAAAGGTACCTGACTTTTCATCCTGCGAGGGAAGTTCCAAATAAACTGTTGCTTATTCCCCCCAAGAAAATTTTATAAAATAATTGAGAGCCTCCTACGTAACAGGTGACTGTAAAAATACCTATATTGAAACAGGTAGGAAAAGCTGAGACACACTCATGTCATTAACCCCCCAGCACAGCACTTTACAATTGGAAGGAAATCCCCAACATCAAGCTCTCCCTGAGGAGCAAAGGGCTTGGACCACAGATCTAGCATCCCAGCTGCCACTCAAGGGACTAGCTTACAAATCACTTAGCTCTGAGAGTCCGTGGGGCTGTGCATTCACAAGTCTTCTGGGACCACATAAAACAGGCAGTTTTTAACACAGCAGTTTTCCTGGCTCAGTGCAGAGGGAGTAGGCAAAATGCCAAGCTCCCAAGGGAGTTATTGTGTACACCATCAAGTTAAATAAGTAACTATAGAGTATATAAATTAGTGTGGAGTAATGGTATTACTGACCCATTTCATTAAATTATACAGGTAAAAATTGAAGATTAAAAAAAATGCTCACATGGGTGTAATTTTGTACTCAACAATAGGTTTCTTTAAAAGTTTAAAATCTAAAACTAATTTCTGTAATTTAGTGAACTTTTGGGTCATGTTTGGCATTTCTAATATGTATTTCTTACATTTTTCCCAGATTTTTAGATTTTATTCTTAATTCCATGTTCAGTGGACTAGAACAGTTTCACATTATTGGCATTATTAGAGAACTCTTATGTTTTGATTTGTATCACTTTGCACATGATTAGCTTCATCATAATGATCAAGATTACTTTATGCCTTATTGTTGAGAAAAGGAACATGTTCATGAAATACTCAGTACTATTACTGCTGTCAACTGTTTCTCACTTTCCATTAACATAGCATTGCAAATGCTGAAGGCTCAAAATGCAAGTGAGTCTTTTTTGTGGATATACCTATATTGCTTATTTGTTTCTTAAGCCTTTAATTTTTAATGTTATATTATGAAGATGATAGGAAGGAAATGTGATAAATGAAAGAACAGATATTGATTATCTCTTTAATTCCAAGGGCATTAGTTTCTATACTTACTTACCTGTCATATAACAAGTGTTCTTCATTTTCCACATACTCCACTAGTGTCCAATAAAATGTATTATCTACTAGTATGTTTAGTTTAGATAGCAAATGTGGAAATTTCCATGACTTAATTCTATGTATTTGAAACCTCTGAAATAAGCACTTTTATTTATTTTTTAAGTTATTTATTTATTGTTGTTATTTTATTTATTTTCTTTACATTATTGTATTGGTTTTGCTATACATTGACGTGAATCTGCCATGGGTATACACTTTTAAAAGTATAGCCACAAGCACGTATAACTGTGTAGAGAGGCATCTATGTAAAAACCATTTTTGCTTTTGTAAATTTATGTTCAGTTAGTTGGATTCAGTCATCATCCATTAGATGTGAACTCATTTTTCTTTCTCATTCCTGATGTATGCTCTTTCTTTAAAATCTACATTCTTTGTATTTTATGGTCTAGTTGTTGGAGGTCTTTTCTTCTGTGTTTTTGTATGACTGTAGTAAATATATTTGTATAACTTTCTCCTATTTTACTACTTTTCTGCCATATTGTATTTGCTCAAAATAATGAAAACTAGCAATACTGCTAAATGGCACTAATGGATGCTATAAGAAATTAGTGTTACCTAGTTACCTATAGTTTCCCAGGTGGCACAGTGGCAAAGAATCCACCTGCCAATGCAGGATACACAAGAGACACAGGTTCAGGATGATCTTCTGGAGAAGGAAATGGCAACCCACTCCAGTATTCTTGCCTGGAAAATTCCATGGACAGAGGATCCTTGTGGTCTGCAGTCCATGGGGTTGGAAAGAGTAGGATATGACTGAACACACTGCACACAGGGCTACGCACAGTTAGTCTGTATAGTTAGGAGACAGAAACTATATCAGTAACTTGAACACAGAAAATTTCATATGAAGAATTGTTAACTAGAGAAGGAGACCAAGATGTTGGATTGGAAGGATGCTAAACTCACCTCCCCAACAGACAAACCAAAAATACATCCTCATGTGAAACAACTTTCACTGAAAATAACCTAGAAATTGGCAGAAAGCCTCTTCTACTACCAAAACTATAAAGAAAGATACTCACAGAACTGAGGGGAAGAGAACAGAAGCAATTGAGTCAGAACTTACAATGCAAGCAGAGGACACAGAGAGGAAGGGGATATCACTGACTCAGGGATCCTCCTTGAGGAGTGAAGGGTTCAAGCCACATATTAGGCACTACAGCCCTGGGGTTTGACACAAGGAAGATGAGTATTCCTTAGCTGATTTGAAAACTAGTGGGATTTAAAAGAGGACTCCAAGATGCTGAGACTCTACTCGCTAAGAGGATACACACACACTTGCTTATCCCAGGGACAAGGCAGAGAAAGCAGGTTATAAACTGCTTGGAGCTTTAGCCAGTTCCCCACTACAGCCCCAGTGCACATCCTAGCCCACACATCATCCACCCCAGCCCTCTTGCTCCGGTGCTGCTCTTCCTTGGGGTGAAGGGTGCCTTTGCCGAGAAGAGAGCACTCACATAGAACAGAGTCAGCTGGGACCCAACTCTGCCTGTAAACAGGGTTAAGACAACCATTTCAGCATGCTTGCATGCAGAATCTGCAGGTTGAAAACTGCCTGAGACTCTAAGCAGTTTCCCAGTACCACCCTAGCATGCACTCAGATTGTACTGGATGCCTGCTTCATCCCCTCTTGCTCTGGCACTGCCCTCCACGAGGGCAAAGTCTGCTATTGCCAAGGAAAGTATGTTCACTCAGCAGGGACAGAACCAGCTTGGATCTGACCTCAGGGCTTCTGCACCAGCACCTTGGGCCCTAACTACCCACCGACAGGGTGGTGACTACCAGTGAACACAGAAAAAAGCTCCAGCTTACACCTGGCTCTGACTCTAACCCCTTCAGTCCTACCTCCCTCCAACATGGTAGCTGCCAGTTGGTACCAGCTACCAGATGGTACCCCAGGAGAAGGCATGTCCCATGCTCACTTCAGATCCAGCTCCTCCACCGAAATCACTAGGCACACGCAGATTGCATAGGGACACACTCATATAAGAACAGTCCCTCAAAGCATTAGCTATTTCGTCTAATTTCATAGAGACAGAGAAACAAAATGAGAAGACAAGAAAATGAAACATATAAGTAATTTACCAGCTAAAGAGTTCAAAACAATAGTAATAAGAATGCTAACTGAACTTGGGAGAAGAACAGATGAACACAGAATTTTAACAAAGAACTAGAAAATATTAAAAAGAGCTGAAAAATTATAATTGAAATGAGAAATACATCAGAAGGAATTAACAGCACACTAGGTCATACAGAAGAACACAAGCAATCTGTAAGATAGAATAATTGAAATCAACCAATTAGAACAGTAAAAAGAAAGACATTAAAAAAATAGAATAGTTCAGGGAACCTCTGAGATGATCTCAAGTACACCAGTGTTTGTGTTATAGGGATCCCAGAAGGAAAAGAGAGAGAGAGAAAGGTCGAAAATGATTAGGACTGAAAACTTCCTGAACCTGAAAAGGAAACAGATTTCTGAGTAAAAAAGGCAGAGAGTCCCAAACAAATATATCCAAAGAGACTCACACAAATGTCATAATTTAAATGTCAAAAAAAATTAAAGAATTTTAAAGGCAGCAAGAGAGAAAAAAATGTCAGAAGGGATCCTCTGTAAAGCTATCACCTAATCTAGAAACAATAGCCAAGATATGAAGCAATATAAATGTTTTTCAACAGATGAATGGATAAAGAGAATGTACTACACACATATATAAAGATATAAAATGCAATATTGCTTATTAAAAAATATCAAAGTTTTGCCATTTTCAAAATAATATACGGACCTAGAGTGTATTTTTTTTATTTTTATTTATTTATTTATTAGTTTTGCCATACAATGACATGATATCACCATGGGTTTACATATGCTAGAGTGTATTATATTTAGTGAAATGAGGCAGATAAATATGGCATGTTGTATTCTGTATTTGGAATCAAAATATAAGACAAGTGCATGTAATAAAACAGAAGGAGACTCACAGATGTAGAGAATAATGGTTACCAGTGGGGAGAGGATTTGGGGGAGGGGCAAGACAGGAAAAGGGGATTAAAAAGTACAAACTACTATGTGTAAAATAAATACAGGGATATATTGTACAGCAAGAAATATAACCAATATTTTATAATAACTTTATAACCTGTAAAATATTGAATCACTATGTTGTATACATGAAATTGAGATAATATTATAAACCTACTGTACCTCAACAAAAGCCTATATATCTATATAGACTTTCAAAAAGAAAAAGAGTCAGAAATGAAATGAAAGAATTAAAACATCACTATTTTACAAACATTAGTGCTATAATTTGGGAAGGGAGAAATTAAAGCTGCTGCTTCATGGTCCAGCTGTCTCCTGAGTATCTAACTGCTGGGAAAGTAGGGAGTAGAGTAGGGAGTGGTACTTCTTGAGAGAGAGGGCAGGTAATTTGGTCTAATCTTCTAACAAGCATGCTAATAACTGGACTTTTTGAAAAAGGAATTGATGCTGTTTGCTAGGAGATCTGTTCTTTTCTATGAAATTCTCTTATCAATTCTGATAATCCCAGAAGAATTGCTGATGGTAAACAAAATCAGAATCTATGGAATCATGAAGCATGGTCTCCAGGAAAATTTCATGTAAACTCTGTAACCATATGAAAATGAAATGATGTTTTTAAACATTAACAGCCTCACAGTGGGAGGCCATCCACAAACTTGACTTGGAGGCATCATCTCTTATCTTAGACCAGAAGCACATGCCCACTATAAGAGGAAATGATCTAGGGATATTGCTAAACCTCTCCCTGCTTTATCTGTACCTCTTACATGACTGTGTCCTTAAAATTACTAGTTAAGCTTGAAACTGGTTAATATCACAGGTTCATGTAGGTATATAATAGTTTGTTAGCTCATAAATGATTCTGACCTTGTTCATATATAGGAACTAAACTGTTGGGTAAAAAGTTAATTGGGGATAGGAAAGTAAAGTGAACTCAAAAATTTCTTACTACTTATAAAGGAAAAATATTCATTTAAAATTGTGAAATCTGTGAGAGTCTAGCTATCATTATGTGCTTCCCTCATAAAGTCCATGGAGTCTCAGTCAGCTACAACTGAAGCAATTTAGCACACACACCTGTGCAAGAAATAAGGCTTGTAAAGATGCTCAAATTAAATTTAGTCAAACTTCTAGACAGAATTTCAAGTTTACTGGAAATATATCAACATCTCAAAGAACACTATGAAGAAACAATCGGATGGATCCCAAATGTGGGATATTCTATGAGAAGACTGACCTAATTTTTTTTAAATACTCAATATCATAAACAATATTTTCTCAATTTAAAAAATAAGCAGGACTAACTATTCTGGGGGTGTATAAAATATATGACAAAAATATTTATAAACATGAGGAATACATGTAGAAGACCCTGCTCCTATTATTTTCTTCAGAAACTTCCCATGAATGTGTGAAGAATTCAACAAATATTTGCTAAATTTATCTGTCTATAAGTAAAGTGAATATCTTGTTAAACATGTAATCTGTTTGAGGCCTAGGAGAAAGATATAGTTGACTAGTACTTAAACTTGTCTATTAAAATCAGATTGAAATAAAAATTTTCAAAACCCAACCCAATTGTAATTAGCTAATGACACCTACTTTTTTTTGGTATTTTTAAAAAATTTTTCTTTACTTTATTGTGTTGGTTTTGCCATACATTGACATGAAACTGCCATGGGTTTACATATGCTCCCCCTCCGGAACCCCTCTCCCTCCTCCCTCCCGATTCCCTCCCCCTGGGTCATCTCAGTGCAACAACCCGGAGCATCAGCCCTGGGCTGGCGATTGATTTCACATATGATAATTAACATGTTTCAATGCCATTCTCCCATATCATCCCACCCTTGCCCTCTTCCACAGAGACCACGAGTCTGTTCTATACATCTGCATTTCTTTTGCTGTCTCGCATGACACCTACTTTTAAGAAACTAATAAAGACATTGGTTTAGAACAACAAATTTTGCAAGACTAACATTTTTCATTCCTAAAATGACTTTTTTATATATTGTTTTTATTAATCACTTCACTGTAAACATCATAAAACTTTATAACCATTTTGTAAATAGAATCTATACTACAGTAAATAAATTAACACAATTATTTACATGCAGTAGTGATGAATTTTGTATTTATTGAAAAGAAGTGTACAAAACATCTGCTTTTAAAAAATTTTCATTCAGAAAATTCAGAGCATTACTATCATGCATTTTGTAAATACCTCACGATCACTGGACACAGTTGTCAGAGAGTATTAGCCTCCCTAATAATATTTATGTAGCTTTTAATATGCTTCCATAAGTTTTTTTATAAAACCACCTGAATATTGTCAAAGATACAGTCAAATGCCATGTTCAGAATTGATTCCACTGACTAGCACATCAGCATTTTCATGTAATTTATAACTGGGTCCAGTTTTTTAAACCTTTTTCCTCTATTCAGAGCATCATGTCTAACATTTAATCTGATGTAGAACATCACTACATATTCTGGGAGGTGGGTCATGTAGGATCCCGCTTTGGTTTATGTCAGAGAGTGTTTTGCCTATGTTATCCTCTAGGAGTTTTATAGTTTCTGGTCTTATGCTTAGATCTTTGATCCATTTTGAGTTTATTTTTGCGTATGGTGTTAGAAAGTGTTCTAGTTTCATTCTTTTACAAGTGGCTGTCCAGTTTTCCCAGCACCACTTGTTAAAGAGGTTGTCTTTTCTCCATTGTATATTCTTGCCTCCTTTGTCAAAGATAAGGTGTCCATAGATGCGTGGATTTATCTCTGGGCTTTCTATTCTGTTCCATTGATCTATATTTCTGTCTTTGTGCCAGTACCATGCTGTCTTAATGACTGTGGATTTGTAGTATAGCCTAAAGTCAGGTAGGTTGATTCCTCCAGTTCCATTCTTCTTTCTCAAGATTGCTTTGGCTATATGAGGTTTTTTGTATTTCCATACAAATTGTGAATACATGGAAGTTTTCGATGAAGCTCACAGTCATTATGATGAATAAAATAAGTCAACACAAAGATTGAATGCGTATGATTCCATTTATAAGGAATTAAAGACAAGACTAATATGTAGTGACATAATACAGAAATAGTGGCTTTCTCTGGGACCGATGACTGAAAGTGGAAAGCACCATGGATCCTTAAAGTATGTTAGGAATGATCTAGGAAGTTATTATACAACACAGTGAGATTTTATACTTTGTTCCCTTCAAGTTTTTATA
This sequence comes from Antilocapra americana, assembly GCA_007570785.1. Lineage (NCBI taxonomy): Eukaryota > Metazoa > Chordata > Mammalia > Artiodactyla > Antilocapridae > Antilocapra > Antilocapra americana. The sequence goes on from ML660772.1 coordinate 5,436,638, forward strand.
ATTCAAATAGAATGTTCTAGCATGAGAAACTGGAAATTCTTAATTAATCAAGCATCATGAGAAAACCTCTGTTCATATTAAAGAAAAGAGACAATGTGCACACTTTTGTCCAAATATTAGGAAAAGCCCATATAAAGACATTTCAATATTAATTCTGTATGTTATTTTTAACAGATATACACATATATAGAAGTTCATTTTAATATTTTGATAAAATCTAAGAAAATAAATGGTGAAAATGAATCTGAGTTCCACTTAGCTCAAAGAATACACAGAAAGTTATTCTGGAACAGAATATTAAAAAAAAGGAAAAATTCTGATTTTCCATTGAATAAATTATCCCACCTTTCATCTTCTGAAACTGTATAATTTTGACAATTAGGATATGAACAAAAAATATATTTGATATATAAATATCTTAAGCATCGACAAAGTTTTTCAATAATTAATTCATTGAATGATGTTTGCTTCAATTTAGTGGTGCTCTTAGTTCCAGGTGAAATTGTTCCAGTGAATATGCTCTGTCTCAGAAAGCCTAGGGAAAGACAAAACCATCATTACCAGAAAGATGGCTCTCTGTGGTTAAGCTTTCCAGGGCCAAGTACTGTCCTTCCAGCTCAGCCAATCACTAGAGTAACAGAATTTTTGTGCTCAAACTATTCTAGACATTTTACTGGACAGGATTGTAATAGATTTGAAGTAGATACTTAGTGTTTTCTTATGAGATATGGGAACAGGCTTCCTATGCTTAGTCTTCTGAAACCCTTTAGACTCTGACTTGCATTTATGGAATGAGTCTTCTCAATTCTTTGTTGTTCCTATTTTAATAAGATTCTTATAAAATCTTTATGTGAACTCTTTTAAAGGCAAGAAGATCAGCTCAGTCAAAGTTTTATTATTGAAATCTACAACATAAACTCTAAGAAATGAGCATGTCACTACTTGTGAATTTGCCCCATGAATTCATGAATTAAGAATGAAATGATTAAGCTGCTGGTTCTCTACCAGTAACTCTTGTTCACTTTGCCTATGTAATCTTCTGAAGGGCAAATGTAGGTCTTCTTGTCAATGTTTTGCATGAAACATCATTAAGAAATCATCTAATGAGGTATTATTGTGTAATTATCTCAGTATTTTAATTTAACTTTGTTTTGTAAAGTAAACCAGTCATTTTCCTCATAGAATTTCATCATGTAGAATTTCCTTTTCTTTTTCTTTATTTTTAAACGTAAGTTTTCTTGCCAGAGGCAGAGATGTTTCGAGGCTCTAAATCATGTTGTTGGTTCTGCCCCATTATTTTATACACGTGAAGTTGCAACTAGTAATACCCATATAGAAATTTATATAGTAGCATTAAATAATGTCAGACTCAATGCACTTCTTCAAGGATGAACTAAGTGTTCATATACAGTTTGTATTTAATAGTCACAGAAGCACATTGAAGATACTTAAAGGGTGAGAGAAGTTTGAGACCTCTAGTTTTCAGTTCCTATAGTGAAATTTTTGGTTATGACAAAAATGTTCTACTAAACACTTTTCTTTTTATGGTCTAATTTTTCTGGGAGGTATATTGATCAGAAGTATTTTGGCAGTTGAAACAATAGAATAATATCCAGGTTCTTACATACAGCTACATAATGTACTGGTGTAGTAAATGAAAAGCAAGACAACAAACCCCTGGGAGAGAGCCCATAAAACATAGTATTACAGAATATGAATTCCACTATAGATATCTGGTAGTATATGGGCAATATTAAAAGAGAGTTTAATGTTACAACTGCAAAGCATTAATTCATTTCCTTATAGTGTTTTCCCAAGGGCCAGTTTTAGGGTTTGAGGGGATTTAATTTTTAAATAGCATTACTTCCTCACTAACTGACCTTCTTATTTGGTCCAAATTATATAAGGAGAGAGATTGCTTAGAAAACAGTATTTTGGAATAAATAGGGAATATTTTTCTGAAGACAAACTTCCAGACTGACATTATGATTTTAAAATGTCCTGTGAATTAATACAATTGTAACATAAAATGTGATGGTTAGATAGCATCACCAACTCAATGAACATTAATTTGAGTAAACTGCAGGAGATAGTGGAGAACAGGGACGCCTGGTGGGCTACAGTCAATGGAGTCAAACACGACTTAGTGACTGAACAGCAACAAAGATAAAATGTGAAAGCAACCACTGAGTATATACATTTCTGATATGCATGACTGAAAGTTTCTGAGTTCATGCCATCCCTTGATGATTCTGCAAATCCATTATAAGTGTACACTTCAGTAGGACAAATAAAATATCTGTGATGTCAGTAGTATACATAAAACCACTTCTACTACAGTGTACAAGAACAATTTAGGTCACCCATACATTTTAAAAAACATTGTGACATACTGTATTTATGAAGTCAGTGTATTTATTTTGATAGGAAAAAATATCCTCCTGAGGGTCTACAGAGAAGTGATATTTTATAAATTGTGTTTAAATGGTGTGTATACTATTTCAAATGTTTTTGAAGTTTCAACTCCAATCACAAGCCTGTCTCCAACTGTCACCTTTTTTATTGACAAAATAAATATTAGGTTCTCTAAAAATACAATATGACAAAATATTTGGAAAATTTGTGCATCAATATGTAGCTGAATTTCATTACACTCTATGGTTCATCTCGCACTCACAGTTGTAGTTTCCACTGTCTTTGTAAGGTCCAATAAGCCTGCATTAACATGATAAATAATAGTTTTTAAAAACATTGCTGTGAATACCAGTATTTATAAACCTTTAGTCAAAAGTATTGCCATCACATTATTGAGAATTTAAGTTAAATTGATAGACAATAGCCATGAAATTAAAAGATGCTTGCTTCTTGGAAGAAAAGCTATGACCATAGACAGCATATTAAAAAGCAGAGACGTTACTTTACCAGCAAAGATCCATCTAGTCAAAGCTATGGTTTTCCCAGTAGTCATGTATGGATGTGGGCCATAAAGAAAGCTGAGCGCCGAAGAACTGATGCTTTTGAACTGTGGTGTTGGAGAAGACTCTTGAGAGTCCCTTGGACTGCAAGGAGATTCATCCAGTCTATCCTAAAGGAAATCAGTCCTGAATATTCATTGGAAGGACTGATGACAAAGCTGAAGCTCCACTACTTTGCCCACCTGATGTGAAGAACTGACTCATTGTAAAAGACCCTGATTCTGGGGAAGATTGAGGATAGGAGGAGAAGTAGACAACAGAGGTTGAGATTGTTGGATGGTATCAGTGAGTCGATGGACATGGGTTTGAGTAAGCTCTGGAAGTTGGTGATGGACAGGGAAGCCTGGCGTGCTGCAGTCCATGGGGTCACAAAGAGTTGGACGTGACTGTGTGACTGAACTGAACTGTGGCTATCATAGTCACATGCTTAACATTGCTAATTATGTTATACATTTATGAAAAAATTAACATCTATTACATATGAGATGATACTTTTACTTTTTTGATTTTCTAAGATATTAATGAGATCTTAAAATAAGCCATGTAGCACTTTATAATGTTCAAATTTTGCTCTTCAGAGTTTATGATAACTAAATCTAGACTGCAAAAGTTTTCCTTTCAATTATTCATATAGTGATATTAAGAAAGCAAAACACAGAAAAATAGTATAATTTTTTAGTGCATGAGAGAAACTGTATTATTGTAGATGTTAGTTTAGCCTATTTATATATAATCTGTGTTGATTTTAAGTGATTACACTTTATTTTCTGTATGAGAACCAAATGAATTTCAAATGTTAACATTTAACACTGACAACATTGCCTCCAAGTGCTACATGTTCTTGAAAGAAATGAATTTACCTTTCTGACTATCTTTAATTTGAACTATCTTTATAATTTATAGGGGCTTCCCTTGTGGCTTAGCTGGACAATCTTACCTCAATAAACAAGAAAAATCTCAAATAAACAACCTAACCTTACACCTAAAGCAGTTCAAGAAAGAAAGACAAACAAAATCTGAATTTAGTAGAAGGAAAGAAATCATAAAGATCAGAGCAGAAATAAATGAATTAGAGATTAAAAAACAATAGCAAAGATTGATGATATATCATTTTTGATAGAATAAATTGATGAATATGTTCTTATACAACCACTGCATCCTAGCTTTTCTTTCTCTAATACCACTGTAATTTCCCATCCCATGATCAACAATAACTTCCACAAAGCTCACTTCAAAGTTCTCTTTTTGTGTCATCAGTCTTGACATATCAACAATATTTGCCACAATTGTTTGCTTCCTTACCTTTGAAAGACTTCCTTTGCTTATTTCTAGAACACCTCCTTCAGTTAGTTTTCCTCCTTGTGTTGTTAGTTGCTCAGTCATGCATGACTCTGTGGCCCTGTGGACTGTAGCCCGCCAGGCTCCTCTGTCCTTGAGGTTTCTCCAAGCAAGAATACTGGAGTGGGTTGCCATTTCCTTCTCTAGAGGATCTTCTCAACCCAGGGATTGAACTCAGGTCTCCTGGATTGCAGGCTGATTATCACTGAGCCACCAGGGAAGACTTAGTTTTCCTCCTAGTCCCTGGAAATTCCTTTTTATTTGCTTATGTTGATTCTTCTTTTCTCAATCCATTAAATATCAAATTTTTCAAAGACTTAGTTCTTGTATCTTTTTGTTTCCCTATATATTTTCATTCTCGGGACACCTTATCCAGTCCCTGTGCTTAGGTAACAACTATATGTCCCAACTGCCTGCATTTACATCTCCATTCCACACTTATTTGCTGAATCCTAACTCATAATTCCACATGTTTACTCAACATCTCAATTGGGAGGTCAAATAAGTGAATCAAAACTGAAGTCTTGATCTTGTTCCCTAAAGCTTGCCTTCCTATAGTTTTCCTCATCCAGAGATGGGAATTCTGTCCCTCCGGTTTTCAAGCCATATATTTTGATGTCATTGCTGGCTCTGCTTTTTGAGTCAACAGTAGCACATGCCATTCACATACTATATCCAGTCCAGCCATTATTAGATCTACCTGAAAAACGCATTGAGAATTCTATCTACCTTCATCACTGCTGTCACCCTGGTATGAACCACCATCATGCATCACTATACTTCTCCTGGCAGGTCTCACAGTTTTTGCTATTGTCCTTCTATAAACTTAAAAAAAGAGTAGTTAGAAGGCTTACTTTGAAAGTAAGTCCAATAATTTCATTATTTAAAATTCGTCCATGATTCCCAGTTCTCTTCACCCAAATCCTATAAGATCTCTTCATCTCCCCTTCAGTCATTCCACTTTAACCACAACAGCTAAGGAGCACTTTCACAAACCACACAGTCCCTGCACTAAGGTAGGGCCTTGGGTTTGTCTGCTGTATCAGTTGTCTCTCTGAAGCACTCTTCCCCAGGTATCTCTATTGCTAGCATACATCTCTCTGTGGTCTTTGCTTGTATCTCACTTTCTCAGTGATGGAAATGTTGGCTATTCTGGTTGGTAATGCAGTGTACCTCTACCTCATTTTTTCTCAATTTTGACAATCTCAAGTCTTCTTTTACTGCTTAATTTGTTTTTCTTTCTGCATGACTCTTATCACCTTCTACATTGTGCACAATTCACCAGTATATGATGTTTATGCCTTAGAGTGTGCCTCATTCTTCTAGAACAAAAACATTGAGAGTCAGTGGTTTGAAATTTAATCCTTATTTTGTAAGTAATTATTTATATAACCTGGAAAACTTCTTTGACCTTTCTGGACATTGATTCTCTCTTTTGTTAAAACTGGAGATTTCACTTGGTGATTTCCAGGTCCCTTCTAACCTAAAACTGTGTCCAGCTCTAACTTATTTCTCTTGGCAAAACTCAATTGCATTATAAATCTTAAAATTGGATTTTACTCGACAGAGAGTCTATGAAATTGGCTGCTGGAAACACAAGTGCCCAGTAGTAGCATCAATAATTAGTTGCCTCACTCAAAGTGCATTACTTTTTATAAAACTTCCTCCTTCCCCTGAGATGACTGCATTTCTCAGGTTAAGCTCCTTTTTCAATTTAATGCATTGTTAAAACCCAAGCAAGTTTAAAAGGGTTTTTATTGTAATTACATGCTTTGTTTGGACTTGGAATACAGCTACAGAATTGCTGTAACAACTTATTCTGTGTTGAATGTACAATACACAGATATGATTGTGAGGTATAATTACAAGATAAATTGAATTATTAATCTTTGAATTCACTTATCTTGAGTAGAAAATAATAGTTTTCCTAAAGATTTTACTTTAATTAGCTAAAGCAAGAAATTGATTGAATCATATTACACACTTTTTATTTTATGTGGATAGACATATTTTCAGATTCCTTTTGGGGAAATGATAACTTCTTTTTTTAATCCAAAGGATATCACTCTTTCTAAACTGTCACCTCAGGACTGAAATCTTGTTGGAACATGAGAACTAGGTGGCCATTTCTGGAGGTCAGCTGCTGTGCTTGCCTCAGCAGTCTTTTCAAGAACTCACTGGTTTGAACCAAATGATCAGAGGTCATGAGAAGGTTGCTTCTGGCACTGAGCATCACACAGAAGGCCCATCATTAATGCAGCCATAACTTTTAACAACATTACACACACAGCACCAGGAAAAGTCAAGATTTGCCAGTCTACCCACTCCCCAACCTATAGATTGATGCCAGTTCACAAAACTGGAATCTCAGTAAAAACTGACTTTTTTTAAAATCAATTCTCATAATTTATTTGACTTTGAAAGCATTGTTGGCAGATTCTTTCTACTTCAAATATCTTTTGTGACTTATATACCAATGGATATCTTCATTTTTACTAAAGTGACTTAACTATTTGACTGACTATACATATATCTGTCCATTTTTTAATTACCCTATAAGATCTACTTTTACCAGTGCATTTAACAACCCACACTCATCTATTAACATTTGAAATGACTTTTCCAATGCAACTTGTACAAAAAGCTTGGTTACCAGAGGTTCGGGGGGATAAATGAGCAAATGGGGATTGACACATACACAATACCATATATAAAATAGGTAACTAATAAGAATCTGCTGTATAGCACATGGAACTCTACTTAATACTCAGCAATGGCCTATATGGAAAAGTAATCTTAAAAGAGAGAAAGAGTATGTATTTGTATACGTATAACTGATTCACTTTGCTGTACACCCAGAATTAATACATTGCAAATCAACTTAATTCCAAAAAAATAATATTAAATAGCAAGTATCAGCGATGTTGTGGATAAATTGATCATATACTTCTTCTGAGATTGACAATGTTAAAAGGGAGGTGGATAGAAATTTCAGAGCTCTAAAACTGACTGTGATCTTTTTCTCCACATGAAGTATGACAAGAAAAAACGTTATCATTTGTAGTTACTCTGTGTTGACAATACATGTGTTTCATGAAAAGACCCTCCTATAAGAGTCTTTAAACTCCATGACATTTTAACAAAGCACTTAATAACTTTTATAGACAAAAGTGTGTTCCCCCAAAATTCATATGATAAAGCCCTAACCCCTAACCTGACTATATTTTTAGATAGGTCCTTCAAACAGGCAGTTAAGGTTAAATAAGATCACAAGGATGAAATCCTTATCCAATCCAACCAGTGTCCTTATAGGAAGAGAAGGAAATACCAAGGATACACAAGTACACAGAGAAAGAGGGCCAGAGAGGATACAGTAAAATCAAGGCCATCTTCAAGTCAAACCTGCCAGTACCATGATCTTGCATTCCCAGCCTTCAGAAATGTAAGAAAATATGTTTCTGTTGTTTAAATCACCCAGTTTGTGGTATTTTGTAGTAGCAGACCTAGCACACTAATGCAATACACAGTTCATTTCAGTTGCTCAGCCCTGTCCAACTTTTTGTGACCTCATGGACTACAGCACACAGGCTTCCCTGTCCATCACTAACTCCCAGAGCTTGCTCAAACTCATGTCCATCAAGTTGGTGATGTCATCCAATCATCTTGTCCTCTGCCATCCCCTTCTTCTCCTGCCTTCAGTCTTTCCTAGCATCATGGTCTTTTACAATGAGCGAGTTCTTAGTATCAGGTGGCCAAAGTATTGGAGCTTCAGTTTCAGCATCAATCTTTCCAATGAATATTCAGGACTGATTTCCTTTAGGATGGACTGGTTGATCTCCTTGCTGTCCAAGGGACTCTCAAGAGTATCCTCAAGCACCTTAGTTCAAAAGCATCAGTTCTTTGGTGCTCAGATTTATTAATAGTCCAACTCTCACATCCATACATGACTACTGGGGAAATCATAGCTCTGATTACACAGACATTTGTCAGCAAAGTAATGTCTCTGCTTTTTAATACGCTGTCTAGGTTGGTTAAAGCTATTCTTCCAAGGAGCAAGCATCTTCTAATTTCATGGTTGCAGTCACCACCTGCAGTGATTTTGGAGCCCCCCAAAACAAAGTCTGTCACTGTTTCCATTGTTTCCCCATCTATTTTCCATGAAGTGATGGGACCGGATGCCATGATTTTTATCTTCTGAATGTTGAGTTTTAAGCCAGCTTTTTCACTCTCTTTTATTTTCATCAAGAGGTTCTTCAATTCCTCTTCACTTTCTGCCATAAGGGTGGTGTCATCTGCATATCTAAGGATATTGATATTTCTCCTAAAAACCTTGATTACAACTGTGCTTCATCCAGCCCAGCATTTCGCATGCTGTACTCTGCATATAAGTTAAATGAGCGGGGTAACAATATACAGCCTTGACTTACTCCTTTCCTAATTTGGAACCAGTCCATTGTTCCATGTCTGGTTCTAACTATTGCTTCTCAACTTGCATAAAGATTTCTCAGGAGGCAGTTCAGGTGGTCTGGGATTCCTGTCTCTTTAAGAATTTTCTACCATTTGTTGTGATTTGCACAAAGATCTTTGATGTAATCAATACATCAGAAGTTAATGTTTTTCGGGAATTCTGTGGCATTTTCTATGATCCAGCAGATACTGGCAATTTGATCTCTGGTTCCTCTGCTCCTCTGGTTCCTCAGCTGTGGTGCTGGAGAAGACTCTTGAGAGTCCCTTGGACTGCAAGGAGATCAAACCAGTCAATCCTAAAGGAACTCAGTCCTGAATATTCTTTGAAAGGACTGATGCTGAAGCTGAAACTCCAATACTTTGGCCACCTGATGCAAAGAACTCACTCATTGGAAAAGTCCCTGATGCTGGGAAAGACTGAAGGCAGGAGAAGTAGATGACAGAGGATGAGATGGTTGGTTGGCATCATCGACTCAGTGGACATGGGTTGAGTAACCTCCGGGAGTTGGTGATGGACAGGGAAGTCTGGCGTGCTGCAGTCCATGGGGTTGCGTCAGACACAACTTAGCAACTGAACTAATACTAATACTCTGCCTTTTCTAAATCCAACTTGAATGTCTATTATTTCATGATTCACATACTGTTGAAACCTGGCTTGGATAATTTTGAGCATTACTGTTCTAGTGTGAAAGATGAGTGCAATTGTACCGTAGTTTGAGCATTCTTTGGCATTGCTTTTCATGGGATTGCAAAACTGATCTTTTCCAGTCCTGTGGCCACTGCTGAGTTTTCCAGATTTGCTGGTGTGTTGAGTGCAGATCTTTCATAGTATCATCTTTTAGGATTTGACATAGCTCAACAGGAATTCCATCACCTCCACTAGCTTTGTTCATAGTGATGCTTCCTAAGGCCCACTTGACTTGGATGTCTGGCTCTAGGCGAGTGATCACACCATCATGATTATCTGGGTCTTGTAGATTTTTTTTTGTATAGTTCTTCTGTGTATTCTTGCCTCATCTTAATATCATCTGCTTCTGTTAGGTCCATACCATTTCTGTCCTTTATTGAGCCCATCTTTGCATGAAATGTTCCTTTGGTGTCTCTCATTTTCTTGAAGAGATCGCTAGTCTTTCCCATTATATTGTTTTCCTCTATTTTTTTGTACTGATAACTGAGGAAGGCTTTCTTATCTCTCCTTGCTATTCTTTAGAACTCTCCATTCAGATGGGTATGTCTTTCCTTTTCTCTTTTGCCTTTAGTTTCTATTCTTTCCTCAACTGTGTGTAAGGCCTCCTCAGACAACTGTTTTGCCTTTTTGCATTTCTTTTTCTTGGGGATGGCATTCATCACTGCCTCCTGTACAGTGTCAGGAACCTCTGTCCATAGTTCTTCAGGCACTCTGTCAAATCTAATCCCTTGAATCTATTTCTCACTTCCACTCTATAATCATAAGGGATTTGATTTAGGTCATATCTCAATGGTCTAGTGGTTTTCCCCACTTTCTTCAATTTAAGTCTGATTTTTGTAGTCAGGAGTTCATGATCTGAACCACAGTCAGTTCCCGGTCTTGTTTTTGCTCACTGTATAGAGCTTCTCCATCTTTGGCTGCAAAGAGTATTATCAGTCTGATTTCAGTATTGACTGTCTGGTGATGTTCATGTGTAGAGCCTTCTCTTTTGTTTTTGGAAGAGGGTGTTTGCTCTGACCAGTGCGTTCTCTTGGCAAAACTCTGTTAGCCTTTGCCTTGCTTAATTTTGTACTGTAAGGCCAAATTTGCCTGTTACTGTAGGTATCTCTTGACTTCTTACTTTTGCATTCCAGTCCCCTATGATGAAAAGGACGTTTTTGTGGGGATGTTAGTTCTATGAGATCCTGTAGGTCTTCATAGAACCATTCAACTTCACTCTGATGAAAATAATATAACAACTCAAAATTAGTAATGCAAGTTTAGTAGAGCATATTCACATAGTTTTCTTTGCAATTGTTTTTAAAGAAAAGATTTGGCTGTATATAATTCAGTACTGTTGTTTATATACCTTAATGTTTACCATGCTTCTATGTAGAACTTATTTGTGTAGCATTTCCTATGATTTCTTACTTAATTATATTCTATATAGATTTCCATAAAGCAACCCTTTCAATGCCCTTATAACCTATTGGAAGTGAGAATAAGTATTCTGGTCAGTAAAGAATGAAATTGAACAGAAATAAACCCTTCACTGATGACTAGACAGATAATGCTCTTTCTTATCACAGTTTCATTGGTCAGGAACCTTGAAGAGTATGTGTCGTTAGTTATTTGCAGAATAGTGTACTATCACTTGTTTATTGGCCCTAGTCATAAAAACCGAAAACTAATCTCAACTGAATCAGTATGTTCCCTGTGTGACACAATGCTTATTTGTTTTTAAAAAATATATTCTTACTGAGATATTTTCATGAATGTAATTAGGAGTAGAGAATAATGAAAACAGAGTAAAAATTATTGAAAACTAATAACTTCAGATTTACTTAAGTATGTTTTGATTAAGAAATGCAGTTTTATTTAGAATTTTTAGCTTTAGCTTAAAACCCTATGTTTAATTCTATGAATGTCATTTTTAATACTAATATATGAAATATCTATGAAGCTAATACACAGAGTTTAGACCAACTGGGCAAGCAGTTTTACAAAGTAATTTATGAAATATGTTATGGGATTATAGAACCAAGAAGGGGTTTATAAGTTCCTCTGCTAAGTTAAGAGAATCACTACTAAAAAGGATAAAAATACACAAAAACAATGAGATTAGATTTATGTGACATACTCTTAAAATGATCAGTTTTATGATACCCTATTAGTGGAAGAAAAGTTTAAATTAGACTCAAATATAAGGTTGACATATTTTAGGTTATAAAATGTCTTTCTACTGCTAGACAAGATTATATTCCTTTTATTTATAGCAATCACTTCTTTAAAAAATTCAGTGATGAGCTATGAAAAGACCTTTTCATTTTTTTTCTACTACCAATGCTCTAACACTCTGGCAAGAAAATCTAAGTCTGTATGGAGTTCTGTTCCTTTTGTTGGACAGTGTTCTTTTTTCTCCCAATGGACGAATGTGATTACTTATGCTCCTAATTGTAAGGAACCCTCAGTGTAAAATGACTTTTACACTTTTCTTTGTTTCAATTTTGTCCTCTACCTGAGATAAGAAAAGAATAAGAAAGCAACTGGAAAGTCTGAAAATATGTCTATACAATACTGAGGTAGTCAGTGGAAGACAAACATTGGTAATGCGTATTTGTAATAGCTCCTCCTCACATTTATTTGAAATGTTAACGATTGAGCAAATTAGATCATATGAAACCATGCAGAGAGTTTATCTAAGTAAGCCTGCTTTTAATTAGCTTAGAACTAAGTTGAAGGTTCTTTTGAACTAGTATTTGACTCCTAAAGGGCCTTAAAAGCATTTAATCTAATGCACCCACTTTTCAGGTAAGGAACACACCCGAAAATATTAAACGATTTTCCTAGGTTGCCTAAGTATTGAGGGATAACTAGCTAAGAACTCAATTATGAAGTGATACTGTACATTTGGGCTTCCCAGGTGGCAGGTAGTGCTAAAGAACTTCCCTGACAATGCAGGAGACTTAAGAAATGGGAGTGCAATCCCTCAGTAGGGAAGATCCCCTGGAGGAGAGCATGGCAACCCACTCCAGTATTCTTGCCTGGAGAATCCCCATGGACAGAGGAACTGGGGAGGACTACAGTCCATAGGCTTACACAGAGTCAGCCATGACTTAAGCGACTTAGCACACACACACTATGTACATTTATATTCAAAGAAAGAGATGTAAATGTATAGATACATTTACGACATTTATGAATACCTTGTATTATAAAATAAAATGTGAAAACATTAATTTATTTGAGATACTTTACATATTTAAAATTCACTTTGAAGTAGTAGATACAGCTACATTTTTAATATTTCAAGAAAGAATTTGTCTTGCATGTTAATCTGTTTAAATCCTTTAAGAAAACAAATATGTTTACATTTTGAAGCTCAGTCTCAGAATTAGTGTGAAACAATGTGATTACAGAAAAATGAAATATAATATTATAAGAACAACCTCAAAATCAGACTGATAGACTCTGTCTCACTCCTTTTTAATGAATAAAAATTGGAAAACAGTAACAACAGCAGAACAAAATTCTGTATGTCATTAAAAAAATATTTCAAAGACATACCAATAAAATTGAAACAAAGCAGTTAACATTTGAGTGTTCAGAGTGAAACTATTCATGTCAGTAGCATTATCACTTCACATCAGTAACTCTGAATTGACCTTTTGCTATCTGATGATTAGGTTTCATCTAGAAGCATTGTAGTTGAGTTGTTATTATTGGGGTCCTAAATTTTGCATATTCTAATTTATGCTGATTTTTACTTGCATCAGTATATCTCAGTGTGATTTAATATTTTTTGTTTACATTTTGAAAAAACAATGTGAAATTTACAAGCATGTAATATTGAGATACCTTTTGAATTTGAAGTCAGCCATTGCTAGAGTGGAAGATGTTGCCATTTCTGTGGGATTATTTGGTATATTAGCCTTAATTTTCTGAAAAGTTAGGTAACCATATTATGAGAAAACTATAATAATGGACTATAAATCTTTTAAAATGTATGAAGCTTATTATGTATGAAGATACTAACATTTTGATAAAACTGGTAAGATACTCAAGAATAATTTTCTCATTTCCTTCCTTGTTGTTAAGGAGCATATGTACAGTTCAGTGAAACTCTGGTGTTAAAGTTATGAGATCATGTATCAATTTTATTAATATAAATTATATTACTCATTCTTTTTTATTGAAGTATAGTTGATTAAAAATGTTGTATTGGTTTTTGCTATACAGCAAAGTGATACAGTTATAAATATGTGTGCATTATTTTTTCTCATGGAAAGGCATTTATTTTAAATATAGCAGTGCATGCATGTCAATCCCAAACTCCCAATTAATACCCTCTCCCTATCTTCTCCTGTTACCCCCTCATAACCTCAAACCAAATTTGTTCTCTGTGTCTGTGAATCTGTTTCTGCTTTGTAAATAAATTTATTGTATCATTTTTTAGATTCATTATATGTGACATTATATATTTGTCTTTCTCAGTCTGACTTGCCTCACATAGTATGATGATCTCTAGGTCCATCTATGTTGCTGCAAATGGCATTATTTCCTGCTTTTTAATGGCTGAGTAGTATTTTATTGTGTATATGGACCACATCTTTTTTATCCATTTGTCTGTTAATGGGCATTTATGCTGTTTCCATACCTTTGTTATTGTGAACAGTGCTACTATGAATATAAGGGTGCATGTATCTATTTGAATTATAGTTTTGTCTGGATATATACCCAGGAGTAGGATTGCTGGATTATATGGTAACTCCATTTTTAATTTTCGGAGGAACTTCCACACTGTTTTCCACAGTGGTTGCACCAACTTACCTTTCCACCAACAGTGTAGGAGGACTTCCTTTCCTCCACACCCTCTCTAGCGTTTATTGTTTGTATACATTTTAATGATGGCCATTCTTTTTTTTTTTTTCGAAAACCAAAACTTCTTTTATTTTATTTTTTTATTGGTTTTACCATACAATGACATGAAATCGCCATGGGTTTACATATGCTCCCCCTCCAGACCCCCCTCCCTCCTCCCTCCCGATTCCCTCCCCCTGGGACATCTCGGTGCACCAGCCCCGAGCATCAATCCTGGGCTGGTGATTGATTTCACATATGATAATTAAAATGTTTGAATGCCATTCTCCCATATCATCCCACCCTTGCCCTCATCCACAGAGTCCACGAGTATGTTCTATACATCTGTGTTCCTTTTGCTGTCTCGCATGCAGGGTTCTCGCTGCCATCTTTCTAAATTCCATATATATGTGTTAGTATACTGTATTGTTGTTTTTCCTTCTGGCTTACTTCACTCTGGATAATAGGCTCCAGTTCCGTCCACCTAAGTAGAACTGATTCAAATGAATTTTTTTTTAATGCTGAGTAATATTCCATAGTGTATATGTACCACAGTTTTTTTATCCATTCGTCAGTTGATGGGCATCTAGGTTGCTTCCATGTCCTGGATATTGTAAACAATTCTAAGTGATGTGTGGTTGTACTTCACTGTAGTTTTGATTTGCATTTCTATTATAATTAGTGATGTCAGGCCATCTTTTCAGCAGAATGTAGGCGACCTGTATGTTTTCTTTTGGAGAAATGTCTGTTTAGATGTTCTGCTCATTTTTTGATTGTGTTGTTTGTTTTTGTTTTTTGTTACTGAGTTGTATGAGCTGTTTGTATATTTTTGAAATTAAGCTGTTGTTGGTTACATCATTTGAAAATATTTTCTCCCACTCTATAGGTTATCTTTTCTGTTATAGTTTCTTTGCTATACAAAAACTTGTAAGTTTGATTAGTTCCATTTGTTTATTTTTGCTTTTGTTTCTATATCCCTGGGAGACTGACCTAAGAAAACATTGGTACAATGTATGTATGTCAGAGAATGTTTTGTCTATGTTTTCTTTTCAGAGTTCTGTGATGTCATGCCTTATATTTCAGTGTTTAAGCCACTTTGAGTTTTCTTGTGTCTGTATAGAATGAGGGTGTGTTCTAACTTTATTGATTTACATCAGGCTATCCAACCTTCCCAACACCACTTGTTGGATAAACTGTCTTTTTTCCATTTTATATTCTGGCCTACTTTGTCAAAGATTAAAAGATTGTAGGTGTTTGGGTTTATTTCTTATTACTGTTTCTTAGACATGTTTTCAGTTGTCCATCATTTAAAAGTCTGAATGTACATATCTTTAAATATACAGTCACAAGTAAACATTGTTCAGTTGTTATAATCAATAACTAAATGATATAAACTCATTCTTAAACTTTGCTCACTGTCACAGAAATGTCTGACTAAACAGATGGACCTGGCCTCAAGCCTTAAAGGTCAAGATACTGAGGTTTGAAAGATGTAGTGAGGCAGGGTGAAGTGGGGTGAGGATTCTCCAGAGAAACATTACCTTTGTCCTCCCCATCCTCCTGCAGTTAAAATCTAGGGATTAAATACAAGTTTTTCAACTAAATTCCTTTATACTACACATTGAGGATGGGTGCCAAATTGTGAATCATTAATATGACTGTGCTTTCGATTGAACACCTGTAGGATTTTCTTTAACTTTTCAGTCGCGTCTTTATAAAGCCAGTCTAATGGATTAAAATAGTTACACAAAGGAGGTAGATGATTCTCTTATTTAAATCTATTTGCTTACACTATTTTGAATTGAAGACAGAATATAATGGTTAACAAAATCAACAAGCAATCCATTTGAGGGTGACTTTTCTGATAGTATTTCGGGGTTTTGGATGCACAAATTAAAAAGCAAGGGGATTGGTACAAGAACATGTTAGAAAATCAGAATTTTTTCCTATTTTCCTTGATCCAGATTTCAAATATTTATCTCTTAATTCTTCCTCATGTTCTGTGAGAATGAAAAACAGTTTTGTTCTGAAAAACAATGAAGCTGATGAGAAGGAAAACAGTTTTTTTTCCCTTGAAAATAAGAACATTTTCCCCAGTACATAGAGAATGGAGATATTTGAAATTACTTTCAAACATTTGTTTTTTAATAGTTTATTATTATTACATCTTCTATTTTTATTTAAGTAACAGAACAGGACTTGTATTAACACTGAGATAATTACAGTCCCTTTTCTAGACCTCTATATTCATAGGAACCAAGTTCCATTTTAGCAGGGGCAGGAAGGGAATAGAATGTGTGTAATGAGAAAAAATAATGTGCATTTTCATAGCTTAACATTTTTTCAGGAAGAAGCCACTAATCTCTGAATTGATAAATAAAATTGATAAATCTTCTAGTATTATAAACCAAAAAATGAAATGAAAATGCATTAACTTGTATATAAGAGTCATATAGGGTTTCCCTGATATCTCAGTTGGTAAGGAACTTGCCTGCAATGCAAGAGACCCCAGTTTGGTTCTGGGTCAGGAAGATCTGCTGGAGAAGGGATAGGCTACCCACTCCAGTATTCTTGGGCTTTCCTTGGGGCTCAGCTGGTAAAGAATGCACCTGCAATGTGGGAGGCTGGGTTCTATCTCTGGGTTGGGAAGATCCCCTGGAGAAGGAAAAGGGTACCCACTCCTGGAGAATTCCGTGGACTGTATAGTCTGTGGGGGTTGCAAAGAGTCAGACATGACTGAGAGACTTTCACTTTCAAGAAGCATGAAATGCTCTACAGATATCAGTCATTAATTTTAATTCCATGTGCCTCTGAGAGTCATAATCTAGAAGCCAGAAGTATGAAGCTAAAGTGTGTTCCTGCCCTTATATTCTCTAAGCTGCTATCAAACCTATTCTTCTCAAGTATTTAGCCGCAGCATCTCAACAGTGCCTTGCCTTTTGGGCTCTCAGTGAATATTTTATACAGTTTTTATCAGTCTTGAAAGTACTGAGACAGTTAAAGTCCTCCAAACTTGAACAATATAACATTATACTGAAGAAGCAAAGAGTTTTCTGTGAAGAATTTTCACAGTAAAAATTACTGAAACTTGTGAGCTACTTTCATTTCAGCAGCATTGCATCCAACACCAGTTCCTCATGTCCACAGTTTAATTTTAAATTCATTGTGTGTTTTCATTCCCTCTTTATCTTCCCAGTCCCTCTTTCTCCCTCTCCTTTCTCTCTCCAACTATAAAACTAGCAGTTTTTCTTTCATTGATTGAGAACTTTGAAAAAATTTCAACATCATTTTCAATATTTGGATTGGAAGAAGGAAAGTCAACAAGAAACAGTGTCTTAGGAAGGAAAGTAAAATCAGTTGCACATGCTCCATCTTCATTTTTGTTTAGGCTATTTCCAGTGGAGATGTGTGCATCACTACAGGGAACAAACTAAATGCTGGTGCAACAAAAAATTCTGTGATCATTTTTCTTGTTCTGAGAGTCTATTTGTTTTCCACCTCTATTCTGAGCACAGAGGCAGAATACTTGGCTTTTGAAGTCACTCTCAAAAGAAGAAAAGTCTTCTAGTCTATTTTTTTTACTAAATAGCATCAATTTAGTAATTCGTATATTTATTTTAGTGTAACAATTCCATAATCCAGGTTCATTTGAAGTTTAAAATCTCTTCCCAACTCTGGTCTGCTTTAGGCTGGTTGCCTATAGGGGAAAGGAGGGAATCACCCTTTTATCTGTTTTTCCATCTGGATCATCTACCTTACTACCCCAATTTCCTAATTCTAAATTTATAGAAGCAGAGGGTGGAGATGGTAAGAGGAGAGAAGCACAACAGACCTTCCTTGGCTGGTACCTGATGAGTGAGCAACTATAAGCACTCTGGTTTTGGCAGGTGTTTAAAGCTGACACACCCTCTTATTGAGTGTTTTGGTGGTGTGTTAGGCAGGAGCCCCAGAAAAAAAGACTCCTAGTTGGAAATTCAAACAAGGAAAATTCACTGATGAGCTTTCTAGAAATGCTCTAGAAGGCAGTAAAGGTTGCAGGATTAGGCAGACAGAGGTTGAGCTATGAGGCAGTAACAACAAAGACCTGAGTTGATAGCAGGCTCAATTTTTGCATCCCTACATTCTTCAGATGAACCAGCGGTTCCATGTGATCTGTCCCTGCAGAGGAGGAACAACTTTGGGTGAGGCAGATCCCTCCAGCCTGGAGCACGTTTCACCAAAGGATTCAGCCATGGGCCATAATGACACTTTGCGTTCTTTCCGTATATCCATTCATCCCCGTTGCCAAATCTATAGTACTTATAAGACTCATGAACCACTTTCTCCTTCTTAGTAAGGGAAGGTCTCTTTCATTCCATATTCCTACTCCTCTGCTCAATGCCTCTACTTAATAACCTACTTCAGGAGCCGAGGATTAAAGATAGTAGGAACTAGGGAGGATATTGATTTTTGACTTTCTGCTCTGCCAGTGGTGAGAAGTAAAAGTCTGGTTACCCAAAATGGAGCATGGAAGGGAAACATTTATATACTTAAATTACTTATGGCATCTCAATAAAGTCATTCTCAAAGCTTTTCTGTGTATATTAAAGTGATGCTTGTGGAATTAGGCTAAAGACAGAAATTCTAATTTCATTTATTGAGGTACATTCACATACCATACAATTCAGCCACATAAAGTGTACAACTCATTTGTTTTTTTTTTAATCAAATATGTACAATTCCATCATAGTCAATTTTAGGACATTTTCATCACCTAAAAATAAGTCCAAACCCTTTATTCATCACCCCCTCTTCCCCATTACCCAGCAACCACTAATCTACTTTCTGTCTCTTAAAATGCCCCTGTTTTGGACATTTGGTATTAATAGAATGAGATCTTTTGTGACTGACTTATTTTATTTAGCAAAATGTTTTCAAGGTTCATCCATGCTGTAGCATGTTTCAGAACTCCATTTACTTTTATGACAGAATAATTTCCCATTATATGGCTATACTACATTTTGGTTATTTATTGGTTGATGCACACTGGGCATTTTCTATCTTTTGACCATAGTTCTTTTCTTAATAATGCTGCTGTAAATGATTGTGTATCAATTTTTCTGTATACATGTTTTCATCTCTCTTGGTTATATACCTTAGAATGGATTTGCTGGATTATATGGTAAAATTATGTTTAATCTTTTGAGAAATCACCAGATTATTATCCAAAACAGCAACACTATTTTACATTCTCACCATCAGTGTAAGAGGGTTCTGAGTTCTCCACATTCTCACCAACATTTATTGTCTAAATTTTTTATTCTAGTCATCTAGTGTGAAGTAGTGTCTCATTGGAATTTTGATTTTCATTTCCTTGATGACCAATGATGTTGAGTATCTCTGCTTGCACTCACTGGCCATTTGAATATCTTCCTTGAGAAAATGTCTATTCAAATCTTTGGTCCATTTTTAAACTGAATTACTTGCCTTTTATTATTGAGGTGTAAGAATTCTTTATTCACAATTTATAGATCTGAGAAAAGACATATCCTAATTCCATTTTCATTTCATTGTTACCTAAAAAAAACAACTAATAGTAGTTTTAGAGTTTTCAGAATTCCCTACATTTTCAACAATTTATTAATTTTTATTTAATTTTGGCAGATCTCCCTTAGTGTTTAAGAGACAAGTTGAGATTAAGCAGATGGAGTCCTATGGGCCTCTCCACAGCAAGCCATGGTTCTAGTAGGGAAAGATAGTTGAAGTAAAGTGGTAGGGAGTCAGACCCCCTAGGGATTGTCAAAGAAAAGAACCTAAGCAAAGAGGTCAATGCTGAAACAATAGACTGTGATTTCAATCTGAGGTCTCCCCTTTTGCTATGCCTACCCTCTTTGTCTCAGTGCAGCTAAGCATTTGTATTCCTTTAGCCATTATTATATTCTTATTGAGAAAGAACATGCTGTCAGTTTACACTGTTCAAACAAAATACTACAGGTTTTCCCATTAGCACTATTCCATTTTCTCCTGATAGTAACCAAAATAAATTAAATCAATTAGCTGATTTGCAGCTCATATTAAGCTTCTTGCTTTGCAGGATTTAAATAACTTCAAATATGTCCCTAGGGATCACCCTAATTGAATTAATAGCCTTGAAACATAATCTCTTGAAAGGCAGTACATTCTTCCATCAAATGCCTCATTTCTGCATAGAAAACATCATAGAAAAATGCAAGAACCTGCAGTTTTTCTTTTAACCCTGTCACATTCTCCCCTTGACCACATCCACTCCCTTTTCCTTACTTATTATTATATGTGTACTGGATTTTTCTTTTATTTTTTAAAATATGTGTTTCAGTATCCTGGATATTTCTTATCTTTTTATTATATTGGAAAGATATTTGTCCATGTTCTACTTTTCTTATATCATTAAACACAGTGTGGTCTTTAGTCTTTCTTCTGACCCAACCACATTCCCCCTTGCATTTAAGTAGTAATAGCCGCTGTAAGGTGCACTCACATCCAAGTTTCAGCTTCTTCTTCAGAATTATATGTGGAGTTTTCTAGGAGGCATCCTTTTGGCACTTTTAGGATTTTCTAACTCTCAGTGCCATAGTAAGTTCATCTTTGATTGACTTCTTCCTTCACTGCTACAGATTGTTGATTTCATTGCTGTTTGTTGTGTGTCTCCACCTTAATATCAAGCGTCATGGAAATATCTTGTCACTTAATTCTTGACTTCATAATATTTATCTTTATTAATTTTATCCTGAATGCATACATGAGGTGTTTTGATAAGAAAAAAAATATTATTTGCTATACAGGAAGTAAAAAATGCATTGTCCCCCTTCCCTACATTGTCCCAGATCTGACCCATGAGGGGGCATGATGAGAATGGAATTTTTCCTACATGACTGACTAACATTCATCATCACAGGGACAAAGAAGAAAACCTTTTCCCTCCTTATAGAGGGGAAATGACAGCTGGCCTTCTCTCATCCTGAAAGAGTCTCCTCCTTACTCCATCCCAATATTGTATAGGTAAAATCTCTCCAGGACTTAGATAGCCCTATGTGTCTTGGCTTTAATGAATTAAGTACATGTTCACATTCTAGAGCTTCATCGCTTTTGAAACATAAATACTAATTGAAATAGCTTTATAGCCTTCCCGATACCTAGGGGACTTGGTTCAGTCTGTTATCATCTGGCACTCTTGGATCAGAGCAATTAATTACACAAATATAATTATCAAGACATGTGAAGAATAAAGTCCTTATAGGGGAAGTAACAGCAAACAGTCCTATTTTTGTATCTTATGAATTTGTCTGTCTCAGCAAGCTAGGGCTTTTTGTTGTTGTTTAGTCTCTAAGTCGTGTCCAATTCTTTTGCAAACCCATGGATTGTAGCCCTCCAGATTCCTCTGTGGAAAGAGGATTTTCCGGGTAAGAATATTGGAGTGGGTTGCCTTTTGCTTCTCCAGGGGATGTTCCATACTCAGGGATTGAAACTGCATCTCCTGCATTTAAGGCAGATTTGAAATGCTAACTTTATCTTACACTGATTTTGTTTCCTCATCTTTCTTTAGCTTACTGTTTATATTTTATACCTTTTTCCATTTCTTTAAGACTCTTTGTCACCAGATAGTTTGTATTTATTTCAGTAAGAATGTTATATTTTGCTTTTGATTCTTTTATTCCAGTCTAATGATATTGGTATTTAATGCACTTATATTTAATGTAATTTGCTGAGATACTGTGTTTATATCTAGTAGCATAATTTTGTTGTCCCTGGTATTTCTGTTTTATGTTCCCTTTCATTCTTTTATTACTTCTTTAGTATTAATCTAGTATTTTATTACTACATTTTCACTTCTGTTAACTTTCTTATTGTTGTTATTCAGTTGCTAAGTTTTGTCCAACTCTTTGTGACCTCATGGACTACAGCATGCCAGGCTTCCCTGTCCTCCACCATCTTCCAGAGCTTGCTCAAACTCATGTCCATTGAGTCAGTGATGCCATCCAACCATCTCATCCTCTGTCACTGTCTTCTCCTTTTGCCCTCAGTCTTTACCAGCACCAGGGTCTTTCCCAACAAGTCAGCTCTTTGCATCAGATGGCCAAAGTATTTGAGCTTCAGCTTCAGCATCAGTCCTTCCAATGAATATTCAGGGTTGATTTCCTTTAGGATTGACTGGTTTGATCCCCTTGCTATCCAAGAGACTCTCAAAAGTCTTCCCCTGCACCACAGTTTGAAAGCATCAATTC
This sequence comes from Antilocapra americana, assembly GCA_007570785.1. Classification (NCBI taxonomy): domain Eukaryota; kingdom Metazoa; phylum Chordata; class Mammalia; order Artiodactyla; family Antilocapridae; genus Antilocapra; species Antilocapra americana. Next base: position 5,459,185 of record ML660772.1, read on the forward strand.
TTCAGCTCTCAACCTTCTTTATGGTCCAACTCCTACATCAGTACATGACTGCTGGAAAGACCATAGCTTTGACTATATGGACCTTTGTCAGCAAAGTAATGTCTTTGCTTTTTGATAGGCTGTCTAGGTTTGTCATAACTTTTCTTCCAAGGAACAAGTGTCTTTTCATTTCATGGCTGCAGTCACTGTCCACAATGATTTTGGAGCCCAAGAAAATAAAATCTGACACTGTTTCCACTTTTTCCCCATCTGTTTACCATGAAGTGGTGGGACCGGATGCCATAATCTTTGTTTTTTAAATGGTGAGTTTTAAGCCAGGTTTTTGACTATCTTCTTTCACCTTCACCAAGAGGCTCTATAGTTCCTCTTCACTTTTTGCCATTAAAGTAGTATCATCTGCATATCTGACTTTCTACATATTATTTTATTGTTTCAACAGTTGCCTTTGATTTATTACAAAGTAATGCAAGTTCTTGCTCTATTTCCTGTTACACTTTAGAATTTGGAAAGCATAATCATTAATAATACAATTATTTGGTGTAATCCATCCTTTTTTATGATTTGTCCTTTTTACCTTTATTGTCTGTAACCATTCAATAATAATTATTTTAGAGGCTTATGTGTTTATTCCTAAATCAGAATCAGCTGTTAGTCTGCTTATATTGTTTCAATTTTTGGTACTTATTCATCATCATTTCCTTTCTGTTTACATATCTCCCTTCTAAAATATGCTGTGTCGAATATTGTTTATAAAAGAATTCTATAGTTATTTTTTATTTCTATATTTATTTTATTTTATTTATTATTTATTTTTATTTAATTAATTTCTTTCTACATTATTTTATTTCTATATTCTATTTTATTTCTATAGAAAGTTTTCCACTTTTGCCTTTATTTTTTAGGTAGAGGTATTTAGAGTGGCTTTTAGAAGCTGATAGCAACCCCAGCCAACAGCAAACAAGCAAAAAGGACCTGAGTCCTCTGGTCATATAGAAATGAATGATTAAGATCTTGGATATATAATCGACCCCAGAGATTCAGACAAGACCCAGCCAAGCTAACTTGATATTGGCCTTTTGAGACTCTAAGCAGAGACCCAGTTGAATCCATCCAGATTTCCAGCATACAATATAATAATTGGATAATGTGATAGCTCTGTGGGTAAAGAATCCACCTCCAATGTAGGAGGCCCTGGTTCTATTCCTGGGTCAGGAAGATCCACTGGAGAAGGGATTGGCTACCCACTCCAATATTCTTGGGCTTCCCTTGTGGCTCAGCTGGTAAAGAATCCACCTGCAATGTGAGAGACCTAGATTTGATTCCCTGGGTTGGGAAAATCCCCTGGAGAAGGGAAAGGCTACCTATTCCAGTATTCTGGCCTGGAGAATTTCTTGGACTCTATAGTCCATGGGGTCACAAAGAGTCAGCCATGACTGAGTGACTTTCACTCACTTAAGATGCTGAATTTGTGGCTCAGTAATATAAAACTGAAAGACACTGTTTCTCCCATTTCTTCCCTGGAAGTTATATACTGAACTCCAAACCTAAAGAATGTCTGTTTTTGACCCTCAGACTTTCCTAGTCTGACTCCCCAGTCGCCTGATGACACAGCTTCAAATTATAACAGTTGTTTTGAAGAAGAAAACTGACAGTGAGCAAAAAGACAATTCTTTCCTCACTGGTCTGTCTTTCTAGTGAGGTGTCTTCCTTTCTGAAAATTTTGAACATGTTGTTTTTACTGTTTCCACAGCTCTCTGATGCATTCAGTTATATGTTTTAGTAATTTGTCTGCCTTTTTCTGAAACTCCAGTTCTTTGGCCACCTGATGCAAAGAACTGACTCATTGGAAAAGACCCTGATGCTGGGAAATACTGAAGGCAAGAGGAGAAGGGGATATCAGAGAATGAGATGTTGGATGTCATCACCGGCTCGTTGGAAATGAGTTTGAGTAAGCTCCACGAGTTGGTGATGGACAGGGAAGCCTGGCATGCTGCAGTCCATGGAATTGTAAAAATCAGACATGACTGAGCGACTGAACTGAACTGCATTTTTCTAGTTGATGCCAGTGGCAGTGTTAACTTTTAAAATTGCATTCTGTCCTGAACCAGAAGTTTTAATCACTGGTTTTTCATTTACAATTTAAAATTACTCCATTACTTTTACTATTCAGAAATTATTGTTCCTGACCAAAAATTGGATCTGAGGGAAATACTAATGGGGTTAATTTAGACTAAGATTCAGAGGAAACAAAGTTGCTGCTTTTTGTTCTTAGTTGCTGATTATTGTTCTTAGATGATTCTTCTTTAATGAAAATTGTGAGTGTGCTTATATGTTTTTACTGATATAACTAAACATTTCTAAACAGAAAAACATCTTTTCAGGTGTTTGTTAGCCATTTTTATATCTTCTTTGGAGAAATGTCTGTTAAGTTCTTTGGCCCACTTTTTAATTGGGTTGTTTATTTTTCTAGAATGGAGCTGCAGAAGTTCCTTGTGTATTTTTGAGATTAATTGTTTGTCCGTTGCTTCATTGGCTATTATTTTCTCCCATTCTGAAGTCTGTCTTTTCACCTTGCTTATAGTTTCCTTTGTTGTGCAAAAGCTTTTAATTTTAATTAGGTCCCATTTGTTTATTCGTGCTTTTTATTTCCAATATTCTGGGAGGTGGGTCATGGAGTATCCCGCTTTGGGTTATGGCAGAGAGTGTTTTGCCTATGTTATCCTCTAGGAGTTTTATAGTTTCTGGTCTTATGCTTAGATCTTTGATCCATTTTGAGTTTATCTTTGTGTATGGTGTTAGAAAGTGATCTAGTTTCATTCTTTTATGAGTGGCTGTCCAGTTTTCCCAGCACCACTTGTTAAAGAGGTTGTCTTTTCTCCATTGTATATTCTTGCCTCCTTTGTCAAAGATAAGGTGTCCATAGATGTGTGGATTTATCTCTGGGCTTTCTATTTTGTTCCATTGATCTATATTTCTGTCTTTGTGCCAGTACCATACTGTCTTAATGACTGTGGATTTGTAGTATAGCCTAAAGTCAGGTAGGTTGATTCCAAAGAAGATATAAAAATGGCTAACAAACACATGAAAAGATGTTCAACATCACTCATTATCAGACAAATGCAAATCAAAACCACAATGAGGTACCACTTTACACCAGTCAGAATGGCTGCCATCCAAAAGTCTACAAGCAATAAATGCTGGAGAGGATGTGGAGAAAAGGGAACCCTCTTACACTGTTGGTGGGAATGCAAACTAGTACAGCCACTATGGAAAACAGTGTGGAGGTTCCTTAAAAAGCTGCAAATAGTCCTGCCATATGACCCAGCAATCCCACTGCTGGACATATACACCGAGGAAACCAGAATTGAAAGAGCCACGTGTACCCCAATGTTCATCGCTGCATTGTTTACAATAGCCAGGACATGGAAGCAACCTAGATGCCCATCAACTGATGAATGGATAAGAAAGCTGTGGTACATATACATAATGGAATATTACTCAGCATTAAAAAAAAATTCATTTGAAGCAATTCTACTCAGATGGACGAAACTGGAGCCCATTATCCAGAGTGAAGTAAGCCAGAAGCAAAAACAACAATACAGTATATTAACACATATATATGGAATTTAGAAAGACGGTAACGAGAACCTTGCATGCGAGACAGCAAAAGGAACGCAGATGGTATAGAATAGACTTGTGGACTTTGTGGATGAGGGTAAGGGTGGGATGATATGGGAGAAGGGCATTGAAACAAGTTAATTATCATATGTCTAATCAATCGCCAGCCCAGGATTGATGCTCGGGGCTGGTGCAGCGAGATTTCCCGGGGGGGGGGGGGGGGGGGGGGGGGGGGGGGGCGGAGGGGGAGCATATGTAAACCCATGGTGATATCATGACATTGCATGGCAAAAACAATAAAATAAATAAATAAATAAACAGAAAAAGTTTCACTAGAAGGTCACATTAAAAATATTCCTTCTGTTGAGTCCTAGTACCATAACTTTAAAATTATTTTTTGCTCCTTAAATTCATATAAAGAGAGCACATTGTTTTTATCCTACTTTGTATTATGAAGGATTCAACAAAAAATAAATAAAATCACCCTTAGGAATTAAAATTGCTGACACTTTTGAAACTCACAAATAGCATATGAAAGAGTCTTACTTATTCTTCTACCCTAAATCAACATTATTGGTCTTTAAGTATGTGGTAGTTAGTTACATAGCTATAGAAAATTAATTTAGGATATTCACAGGCCCTGATTGGGCCATCATCCTTGCTGTGATGACTCAAGAATGAGATTTTTCTGTCTAAATTATGCAGGCCTTGTGCATGTTCTAGTCCTTCTCCTCGATTCTCTCCTGCCCCAACGGTAAATACTAACAATTTTCAAAAGTTTTAAGGGCAACTGAGGTGGAACTTTTTTACTCTGGCATAATTTTTCAGATCCCACTTATGAATTTTATTTTAGAGACCTGATATATAAGTTTATGCCACCAGAATGGTTGGCATTATCAGGCTAACTGCTGTGAGATGAGGTCAACGTGAGGAAATAGATACAGTCATTAGGCCTGCTCTGTGCCTAGGGAAGATACAGAGCAATTCTCAGGGACTGAAAATACACCTCCTGTTCTTTGAGTATAGCAATAAAAGTCATCTTAAACAATTCTTTCATGGGGGTAGATGAGTGATTAACAAGATCTTCTAACATAGATTTATTTGATTATATTTGATGGCGTTAAGAAATCCAAGCAGATAGTGTGAAAGATGTTTCTCGATTTACAGCAGGGCCTTAGCACCTAGTTCAGGGACAAGACAGCTAGCCAGAATAGCACTGAATTTTTAGCATTTTGAAGTAGAAAAGTCTGCTTTAATAGAACAGAGTAAGTGGGATAAGGCAGAGACTGAGACACAGGTAACAAAGCAAAGCTGAATGTCTTTCAGAGAATGTTTGAGAATAACTGGAGTTGGCAGTCACAAAATCACATTCTGAGAAACAGTAATGGTGAAAATGCTAAATCTCATCTGTGAGGGATTTGCTGCTGAAATTGCTCTTGATAAATAAATTCAGTTATATAAGTTGAAATTCTCAAAAATAAATTACTTCAAAACTGAATTAAATTAATATAGTTACATTAAGTATAAAATAAGTAAAATACCTTCTGTTACCTCAAATAAAGTAAACTTAAACATCATGTTAGATACTAGAAAGTGAGAAATATAGTCAAGCACTAATTCCTCATAAGTAGTCCATTGGAACATATCCAAAGTAGTTTGTATAAAAATGGTCTATAAGAACACCAGAAGAGAATTATATTATCACCTCTTGTGGTGAAAATTGAGAATTGAAAATACCACAAAATTTATCATAATTATATTGTAGCAAGCTGAAAATACTGATGAAACTCATTAATAGGATAATTGCAAGCATATAAAAAATTAAAGAATAGTATAAAATCATGTTTATATACAGTTTATTGTAGTCTAAGTATTTTATAATTTTTAACTTCGTTAACTGACACATTGTTTTGTAGGGGTTGCTGTTTAAGACACAGCTATATGATAACCTTGCTTTGATATTCCACTAATCAATATATGAAGTGAAAAATAAAACAGTATTAAAACATAGAAATCTCAGAAAAATGCTATTTCAGAAAGTAAAGGTGAGAATTGAATGAGTGCATAACCTAAATATCCAAATATTATGTATACGTGCTCAGTCATACTAGTCATGCCTGACTCGTTGTGACCCTATGCCCTATAGCCCACCAGGCTCCTCTGTCCATGGGATTCTCCAGGCAAGAATACTGGAGTGGGTTGCCATGCCCTTCTCCAGGGAATCTTCCCAACCCAGGGACTGAACTCACATTTGCCTGAGTCTTCTGCATTGCAGGAGGATTCTTTATCCACTGAGCCACCTGGGAAGCCCCCAATGTTAAATATATCAACTATTAAAATGGAATTTATTTCTAAAATGCACCAGGCACTTCTTAAAGATTGGATATATTTTCAACATTCAAAAAACTAAGATCATGGCATCTGGTCCCATCACTTCATGGCAAATAGATGGGGAAACAGTGGAAACAGTGGCTGACTTTATTTTTGGGGGCTCCAAAACCACTGCAGATGGTGATTGCAGCCATTAAATTAAAATACACTTACTGCTTGGAAGGAAAGTTATGAGCAACCTAGACAGCATATTAAAAAGCAGAGACATTACTTAGCCAACAAAGGTCTGTTTAGTCAAGGCTGTGGTTTTTCCAGTAGTCATGTATGGATGTGAGAGTTGGACTATAAAGAAAGCTGAGTGCAGAAGAATTAATGCTTTTGAACTGTGGTATTGGAGAAGACTCCTGAGAGTCCCTTGGATTGCAAGAAGGTCCAACCAGTCCATCCTAAAGGAGATCAGTCCTGGGTGTTTATTGGAAGGACTGATGTTGAAGCTGAAACTCCAATACTTAGCCCACCTGATGCGAAGAGCATTGGAAAAGACTCTGATGCTGGGAAAGATTGAGGGCAGGAGGAGAAGGGTCGACAGAGGATGAGATGGCTAGATGGCATCATCGACTCGATGGCCATGGGTTTGGGTGGACTCCAGGAGTTGATAATGGACAGGAAGGCCTGGCATGCTGCAGTTCATGGATTCGCAAAGAGTCCGACAGGACTGAGCAACTGAACTGAACTGATTTTCAGCAATTTTATAACAGCCGATACTTTTTCTTTGCAACAGTAATTTACATTACAAAAGGTAATATATAAAGAAAAAGAGAGTAAAATAAAAGCAGGAAAGTTATGTGTAGGCTATGATAAACTGAATGATGTAATTGTGTAACTCCAGGATCCTTCACAGAATTTAGCTTACACCCAGAAAGAAATCTAATTATCAGGCTGTTAACAGCCATAAGTGAAAGCTCAGCTCAGTTTCTAAACTAAAATAACTGAATTGTCTTCACCACTTTGGCACTAATTGGTCATTTGGAGCCTAGAGAGTTTCAAGATTGACACTGAGAAAATGAAAGGATTTTGCTAGTCTTGTTTAAGTGACAGAAGGCAAGAGTAAAGTCAGTCTTATTCAGTGGAAAAATTCAGGAATTTCTGCAAAAACTAATCAGAAACAAATGCCTCTAAAAAAATCTATGCTATTTTATTTACTGTTTTTTTTATCCAAAACACACCATAGCTAATAGTAGATGAAATACCAAGAACAAGAGTATTAGTGATTTTTATATATAAATTCAACAGTAATAGTATTTTATTTCCTGGAACTTTTATTTCTCATCCAAGCAAAAGGAAAACTACAAATCTTTTCAACAGATGACAGTTTAGAATAGGTCAATTCGAATAGTTTTAAAATTTCACATGTTAAACTATTAGATGTGTGCTACAGATGTATAACTTAGTCAATTCCCTTTCAAAATTTAAGTGTAATAAAAAGTGAGTAAATTCACTGGAAATTGAACTTCTAATAAACAAAATACAAGTGAGCTTTATTAGGCAATATTTCCTTCCATGAGCAATTTTTGAAACTACTAGATAATAAGAAATATTAAAGCTCTATATTTTTATGAGACACATGTCACATTGAGAATTCTTTGCCTGACATTCTAAAAATAACAGAGGTAGATTACATTGAATTAAGTCTCACCTTATGTCATCAAACAGGTTCACAAATTTATATATCAGATGCCACATTATTCACAAAATGTCACATGAACTCTCTGCTTTAATCATTATTTTAGCTTTACTAATAAGGAGAGGAATTGTAGTATTTTTAATTCAAAAAATATTTATATAATTGTCTATAGATGAAATTCAGTAAAGACTAACAAAAAGTAAGAACAAGGAATTATCTCTTGTTTTTAAATGCCTGCTGGGACAATTCTGTAGGTACTTCAAGATCAATCCACACCTGAACATTTTAGTTGCATACTTCTTCTTTATCTCTTAATTTCAGTGCATGACACAATTTTTGTTGTGTACCCACCTTATTGTTGTTCAGTTGCTAAGTTCAACTCTTTGCAACTCCATTGGACTGCAGCATGTCAGGTTCCTCTGTCCTTCACTGTTTCCTAAAGTTTGCTCAAATTCATGTCCACCAAGTTGGTGATGCTATCTAGTCATCTCATCCTCTGCCACCCCTTCTCCTTTTGTCTTCAATCTTTTCAAGCATCAGGGTCTTTTCCAATGAGTCAGTTCTTTGCATCAGTTGGCCAAAATATTGGAGTCTCAGCATCTACCCACTTATATAAATCAAAATAAACCAGACATCTATATATAATGTGATATTTTCAAGCATGAATATAATATTAATTTTTGGTACAACCAAACATGAAAATTAATAGGTCTTAATAGCCACTAATATAGAATATTAATAACAGATGCTATTAATTCTACATCATTTAAAATCATTTGTATTTTATTTATCACTAAATAAATATAAAAACTTTAAAAACACTGTCTGTATGTATTTATCCAACTTTCATACAATGTCTACTTTACATAGTACTCCATGAAAGTCTGAAGTCTCTGATCCACAGTTTGAAAAATACAAAACTCCCCCTTTGAAAATAAAATATATCTGATACTGATATATTTTAGACACTCCTTATGTTTTGTCTGGCTTTTTGGATTAACCTGCCAAAGGCTCTTTCTTATTCATGTAGTGACCCACTCTCAAAGAGTTCAAAAATATGAGAAATGTTTCTAAAACACAAATATATTTGATAGCCTCTCTCAATTAGATTCCTTCAAAGGTATACCATCAAGTACAAGGTAAATCTTAAACATTTCTTAGAATGATATTTAAATTTTCATCTGATATCTTTCTTATTCACTCCTCCCATATACACACAATATTGTGCTCATATCAGATGCTTGTAGTTTGAACAGTTTGGCATGTTTTCACTCCTTTTCTTGAGATGTCATCCACATTATACCTGCTAGACACTTCTGCAACATCGCCACCTGTCAAGTTTTGCCTAATCTTCCTAAACAAATATCAGACCCTCCCTTGATAGCACCTTGCTAATAGCTTAAGATGACACATACTCTATTCCATTAAAAAATACTGGATTAAATGTCTCACCTCCAGCTAATGTGTGAAGTTCCTTGAAAACTGATTCACCCTTACTTGTCATTGTAACCCTAGTTAGCTAGCAATGCAAGAAGTACAGGGAAGAGAGAGAGAGAGAGAGAGAGCAAAAGAACATTATTCCAAACCAAAACCACTACCTTCAACTTCAGATTTTTAGAACCATCTGATTGCTTCTAATTTTTAACTCAGTGTCTAGTAGATTCCTCACACCCAATAAAAAGAAAACAAGCTGCTTGAAGTTATTTTTCCTACTTCTTTTGTGTTTTTGTCATATTATTTTGACTTAGAATGTTCCATTCTTCTGCTCCTATCAATAATCTATCACCATTTCTACTCCCATCAATAATCTCTTCCTCTCCAATTGCTCTGGCCTACATTTTTCACAAGGCATTTTCTGAGCCCCAGTGGATAAGCTCTCTATCTCCTCAGAGACTTCAAGCCATTTTCTTTATATTTTAACTTAGGTCACTTTACTTTCTTTGTGAGAAAAGAACCTGTTATATTGACCCCCTCTTTTCACTATATTTTTGACATTTAGAGGACAGGCCCTAATCACTCCATTTCCAAAGTTCCTTCCAGAATGGCATAAACAGAGTAGGTTTCCAAAAATGCTCTTAAAGTCTATTTTTTTGTCTTTCAAAAAATATTTCCTGCTGTGACCAAAGCTGTAAAGGCATCCATCCTATTATTTTTCATCTATTGTTGCTGTTCAGTCATGCCTGACTGTTTGCAGCCCCATGGAATGCAGCATGTCAGGCTTCCCTGTCCTTCACTATCTCTGAGTTTGCTCAAACTCATGTCCATTGAGTTGATGATGCCATCCAACCATCTTGTCCTCTGTCACCTGCTTCTCCTCCTGCCTTCAATCTTTCCCAGCATCAGGGTCTTTTCCAATGAGTCAGCTCTTCACACCTATATATTAATTTAATTTACACCTTTGTTATAAAAATTAAAATGAAAAAGTAAAACTCTAAATATAATACAAAACTGTGAAGAGATGAATATTTTCAAATTCTAATATTTTTTGTCTGTACATATGACTTTTATTATTGGAGAAAATGTGAAAGAATAATTGATAATCACTTTCAGATTTCTTAGAAAAATAGACTATTAGTTCAACATAGTTTATCAAAAGAATAAAGAAGAGTTAAAGAAGATAGAAAATAATTCTATTTCTGAATGCATTTTTAGAGAGTTTATTACCACCAGGGTAAACACAGTTTTCTTTTCATTGAAAGGACAGAGTAAAGGAAAGATTAAATTAGACTTTCATGAGAACAAATGAAAGCACAAAGTTTCTCTTTCAGCTAAAACTGCTTAATTTCAAGGAATAATTATACATTTTAATCACTTTACATAAGAAGACATTTTAAGAATTCTGTCTTCTAAAAATTTGCATCTGAATCCCATATACACAGTAAGTAAACAAAAATGTTATTTTAATCAAATTGGAAAAAAAAGTAGTAATTGGTTACTGTTGTTAACTCCTATGGCTAAATCTGTAAAGATATTATCCAGTTAATAGTCACATATATATTAACTCATCTAAAAATCTTTAGTTTAATAAATTAATTAGAATGCACAAATGTTTTAATGCTAAATAAGTTATGAAATCATGTATAAAAATGTTTTTATATTACCATTGAATTTGCCTTGAATTATTTGAGAATAAAAGTAATAAAAGCACAATTAAGAAGCACTTCGAGCTGTCTCTGAAATACGTACTATTTATTCAATGTAATATATCCAAAATAATGGAGAGTAAAAAAAATATAATAATAATTCTGATCCTGAGCTTATTTTTAGAAAGTTTATTGCATCCACTGGAAACAAGAACAGCTTCTTATTTAAAAAACCCAATAAAAGAGTAGATTAAGTAAGTCAACCTATTATGGAAATAGAGATGTGGCCCAGAGGCTTCTTCACTTTCAGTTAAAAGCTTAGTTTCAGGAAAACATTATACTTTCCAATCACCATGCATAAAAAGACTTGCAAGAAATCTTTTCTTAAGCTCTTAACAATCCATTTGAACAGGTTTGGCTTTCATTGGAGATTTCAGTGTAAATGATTTGCACTTTATCCCACACTCTGACATGTCAAGCTGTTGTCATGACAGAGTGGACTAACTGGCCTTGGGCATATCTGGCTGAGAGCTTTTGCTGAAGAGATTAGACATGAAGTTCCATGACATACACCTCAAAGAGTAGTATGAGGGTTTGTTCCCAGTGCAGGCTAAACTAGGGTTTGTTTCAAGTACAGCCCTAGCTGGACTCCATAACTTTTTGTTCTCTGTAGAGAACCTATAGAGACAGATTTTACTGAACCAAACTTGGGTCCACTCACCTGTGTCCTATAAAGGCAATCTGCTGTCACTGTAAATGCAGAGTTGTGGTAAAGAAAAGTACAGCGCTATTGCAATTTATTGCAGGACACCCAACAAGGCCAGGCAACTAGTGCTTAAATGACCTGAGCTCTCTGATGGCTTTCAGGGAAAGATTTTTAAAGACAGGATGAAAGAGGGGTGTTATGGGATATGTGATGAGTTTGTGGATATTCTTCTGATTGATTGGTAGTGAGGTGATTGTGAGGTCTACATGCTTGTGGACAGCATACAATTAACTTCTGCCACCTGCTGGAGGTTTCAGTACTGCAAAACAGCTCAAAAGGAAGAAGCTCTGGATTTTACCTGTAGCCTTCTAGGAGAAACTAAAGGCTCTTGACTTCATTTAATGGCTAAACTATTATTACTGTGTCTTGCCTGAGTGTTTTTGTTTGTTTCTGCATTTCCTCCCTTCTTTGGTTAAATTTATTCTTTGGAACTTGAGGAAGACCTATGAGACTAAAATGTTACTACAAACAAAAGTCAGGGAGAGGACATAGGTGAAGTCTGTTCTGGGAAGATCCCATGGAGTTCTGTTTATGTATACAGAGGTTACAAATAGAAATGAAACAGTTTTTATTAAGAATACTATGAAATACAAGCATGATTTCTTTTGGCCAAGATTACAAAGGGTGAGAAAAACAGAAAAAAAAGTATATAGCCTCATTATTTTTGTGTAGAATACAATACTGATTTAAACTTGCAATCTTGGGGACCACAGTTCCTCCTTTAACAGGAATATTGAGTGCAGGGTGGAGACAGGCTGCAGAAGTTAAGACTATGGCAGTGTACCTCCACAAATAGTTCTGAAGCAGGAGAAGTCCATGAAGAAGATTGAAGCAATAGAGCACAGAGAAATGATATGTGTGGTATACCAAGAGATATTTCAAGAGTGAGTGAGGATTCTGCACATATCTATTGCTCTTCAACCTTATGATGATAGAGAAAAGATTCAGTGAAATTTAATTAATTTATTTTTTACTGAGGTACAGTTGATGTGCAACATTCTATAAGTTTCAGTTGTATAACATAGTGATTCATAATTTTAAAGGTGATATATTAGTTCATTTATAATTATTATAAAAATTGGCTATATTCCCTGTGCTGTACAATATACCCTTGTAGTTTATTTTTTATGCATACTTGTTTGTGCTTCTTAATCCCCTATTTCTATCTTGCTCCTGCCCTCTTCCCTCTTTACAGTGATAACCACTGGTTTGTTCTCTATATCAACAAGTCTGTTTCTGTCTTTAACTTAATATCTTCCAGTAATTATTTGTGCCAGTTTAAAGAGAGATCTTTCATTAGATTTTCTTCTAGGAATTTGATATTTTCAATTGTTATACACAAGAGAGTTTTAAATTTAATTTTCTATTTAATTCTGGAGTATAGAAATAAAATTAATTGTAAATGTTTTTCTTGATTCCAGCAAATGTCTAAACTAATTTGTAGTGATAATATTATGTCTATTGTTTTAGGGGGGAACTTAACATAAATAATGTTATCTGTGAAAAATAGTTTCCTTTTCCAAACCTTCTCTTTTATTTAGTTCCCCTGCTTTATTGTACTGGCTCAGACACACAGTAAGATGTTAGACTCAAATGGTGATAGCTAGCATACTCATCTCATTGTTGACCTCAGGAGGAAAGTATTAAACATAATATTTGCTGTGGAATATTTGTAGATATTCTATCAGATTAAGTGATATTTCTTTTATATTTTGTGTACTAAAGGTTGTGTGTGTGTGTGTGACATAAACATATCTCTAATTTTATCAAATGCTTGTACTGTGATTTTATTCTAGGTGGATCTCTTATAGCAGCATGTAAATGGATTTTCTTATTATCCAATCTCACAATCTTAACCTTTGAATTGGAGTATTTGGTCCATTTAGACTGGAAGTATATAGGTTTCTATATATGAATCTATCACTTATTTTCTACTGAATTTATATGCTTTGTATTCTTTATATGTCTCTTCTTGGCTTCATTTGGATTAATCACTGTTTCTTGTCATTTGATTTTTCCTCCTGCCCACTATTAAGCCACTCATTACTCTCATATTTTTTTTTACTATTTATTTAGTGCTAATTTTATAGGTTACAAACTGTCTTCATGACTTATTTTGCCACTTCTTAAGTAGTGTAGTAACTTAAATCACCTTACTTCTATGTCTTCTCTTATAATTTGTATTTTTAACACATGTTTTATTTCTATATATATTTTAAGTAACAAAAGATATTACTGGAACTGTTGTGTACTTCATCTTTGCATTTGCTCTTCTTTGGCTCCTTATTCTTTTTGACACTTTTGTGTATCTACCTGGTATCTTCTACTTTCTGTCTAAAGAATTCTTTTTAATGTATTTTAGAATATATGTCTATTGGCAATGAATTCTCTGTTTGTTTACCTGAGGTTTTTTGATGTGTCTTTCCCCCCCCCCCATATTTTAGGAGGACACATTCAGACTAGAATTGGAATTAAGGTCTTTGAAATACATGGAGTTCTATTACTTTCTGTTTTGCACTATTTCTGTTAGGATGCCATACCACACGATTATTGTTTTATTCCCTGAAGGAAATATGCTTATTTCCTCAGGCTGTTTTTACATCTTTCTGTCTGTATTTGTCAATAAATTGATCATAATATGTCTAGATGTAGTTCTCCTATTTTGCATGCTTGAGGCTGTAGAGCTTCTGAAATCTGAGAGTTAGTATCTTTTATCAGTTTGGATAATTCTGGGCTATTCTCTATATGAATATATTTTCCTGTACATTATCTTTTTTCCTTTCACTTTTGCACTTTACTCTCTCTCACGTTCTCTCTCTCTTTCTCTCCCTCTCACTTCTTCCCCCTCTCTGCCTCCATCTCTTTCTCTCTCTCACACATACCCACACACATTTCTATTGCTATATTTTCTTTGTGAAAACCCATTCCTTGTACTTTGTATCATTTTGAAGTAGTCAAGAGAGGATGAAAATTGCACTTGATGCTTTGCAGCATCTTGGAAAGAACTCTGATAGCCATCAACCACCTAAATAGAGAAAAGAAAACTGAATTCATAGAGACAGTACCACCAAATCTAAGGAGAGGAAAATTGTCAGAAAAGATCTATTTTGAGAAAATGTCAGTGTTTAAACAGCCATCTGAAATAGCTCTAACACAGCAGTAACAGTCTCTTAGTGAATCCAAAGTTATACCCCAGACATTATGCCAAATAGTCCTGTAAGTGCCTTTATCTAACTTCTAATGACCCTATATTTGACCATGTCAAACACAGTTTAGTGTTAAGAACATAAAGAAAGAAAAAAAATCCTCTTTGCTTCATTACAGATGAACTCATAGAGAACACTGAACATAATCAGGCCAGCCTAACAGATGAGACTTTCAAAAGATGTCACGAAATCTCCATTAACTCAGATGAAAGTGTACCTTGTACTAATGAGTGCTTTTGAAAATGATTTTTTTAACACTAGGGTTAGGTCTTCAATGGACTGAATTATGTCTCCCCTTCTCAAATTCATTTGGTGAAACTATCTCTGAGTGTGACTAAATTTGGAAGTAGGGCTTTTTAGAAGTTCTTATTGTTCAGTTGCCAAGTCGTTTCTGATTCTTCGTGACCCCATGGACTGCAGCATGCCAGACCTCCCTGTACCTGACCATTTTCTAGAGTTTGCCCAGGATCATGTCTGTTGAATTGATCATGCTATCCAGCCAGTTCATACTATGTCATCCTCTTCTTGTGCCTTCAGTCTTTCCCAGCATCAAGGTCTTTTCCAGTCAGTCAGTTGTTTGCATCAGATGTCTGAAACATTGGAGCGTCCATCAGTCCTTCCAATAAGTATTCAGTGTTGATTTCCTTTAGGATTGACTGGTTTTACCTCCTGTCCAGGGGATTCTCAAGAGTCTACTCCAGCACCACAGTTCAAAAAAGCATCAATTATTTGGCATCCTGCATTCTTTATGATCCAACTCTCACATCTGTACATGACAACTGGAAAAGCCATAGCTTTGACTATACAAACCTTTGTTGGCAAAGTGATGTCTTTGCTTTTTAATGCACTATGTTTGTCATATATTTCCTTCCGAGAAGCAGTCATCTTCTGATTTCATGGCTGCAGTCACCATCTGCAGTGATTTTAGAGCCCAAGAGTAGGAGGTCTGTCACTGCTCCCACCTTTTCCTCTTCTATTTATTGTGAAGTAATGGGACATGCTGCCATGATCTTTGTGTTTTTGAGTTTTAAGCCAACGTTTTCACTCTCCTCTTTCACCCTCATCAAGAGGCTCTTTATTTCCTCTTCATTTTCTACCATAAGGATGGTATTATCTACATATCTGAGATTGTTGATATTTCTTCCAGCAGTCGGATTCCAGCTTGCAACTCACCTAGCCTGGCATTTCACATGATGTGCTCTGCATATAAGTTAAATAAACAGAGTGACAATATACAGCCTTGTCAGAATTCTTTCTCAATTTTGAACCAGTCAGTTGTTCCATATAAGATTCTAACTGTTGCTTCTTGTCCATATACAGGTTTCTCAGGAGACAGGTAAAATGATCTGAAATTCCCATCTCTTTAAGAATTTCCTATAGTTTGTTGTGATCCACACAGTCAAAGACGTTAGCTGAGTCAATGAAACAGAAGTAGATGTTTTCTGGAATTCCTTTCTTTCTCCGTGATTCAGCAAATGTTGGCAATTTGGTCTCTGGTTCTTCTGCCTTCTATAAACCCAGCTTGTACATCTAGAAGTTCTTGATTCAAGTACTGTTGAAGCCTACTTTAATGGAATTTGAGCATAACCTTACTAGTCTCCGAAATAAGTGCAATTGTCCGATAGTTTGAACATTCTTTAGTATTGTCTTGGGAATTGGGAATGAAGGTTGACCTTTTTACAGTCCTGTGGCCACTACTGGGTTTTTCATATTTGCTGACATATTGAGTGCTTTTGATATCTCCAGTTTTCTTGAAGAAATCTCTAGTCTTTATCTTTCTGTTGTTTTCCTCTATTTCTTTGTATTGTCCATCGAAGAAAGCCTTCTTATCTCTCCTTACTATTCTCTGGAACTCTGCATTCAGCTGGACACAGCTTTCCCTTTCTCCCTTCCTTTTTGCTTCTCTTCTTTCCTCAGGTATTTATAAAGCCTCCTCAGACAACCACTTGGCCTTCTTGAATTTCTTTTTCTTTGAAATTGTTTTGGTTAGAGCCTCCTGCACAATATTATGAAATTCTGTCCATAGTTCTTCAGTCACTCTGTTTACCAGATCTAATCCCTTGAATCTATTAGTCACATCCACTGTATAATCATATAGGATTTGATTTAGTATGTAGCTGACTGGAGTGGTGGTTATCCCAGTTTTCTTTAGAGCAAGCCTAAATTTTGCTACAAGTAGCTCATGATCTAAGCCACAATCAGCTCCCAGTCTTGTTTTTGCTGACTGTATAGAGCTTTTTCATCTTTAGCTGCAATGAATATAATCATTCTGATTTCAGTATTGACCATTTGGTGATGTCCATGTGTAAAGTCGTCTCTTGTGTTGTTGAAAAATAGTGTTTGCTATTACCAGTGCATTCTCTTCACAGAATTATGTTAGCCTTTGCCCTGCTTCATTTTTAACTCCAAGGCTAAACTTCTAAACTTGCCTGTTACTACAGGTAACTCTTGACTTCCTACTTTTGTTTTCCAGTCCCCAATGATGAATAGGACATTTTTTTTTATTGGTGTTAGTTCTAGAAGGTCTTGTAGATGTTCATAGAACTGGTCAACTTCAGCTTCTTCAGCATTGATGGTTGTGATGTAGACTTGAATTACTATGGTATTGAATGGTTTGCCTTGGAAATGAATTGAGGTCATTCTGTCATTTTTGCGGTTGCACACAAGCACTGCATTTTGAACTCTTTTGTTGACTATGAGGGCTGCTTCATTTCTTCTGTGGGGTTCTTGCCTACAGTAGTAGATATAATGGTCATCTGAATTAAATTCTCCCATTCCCGTCCATTTTGGCTTACTGATTCCTAAGATGTTGATGTTTATTCTTGCCATCTCCTGCTTGACCACACCCAACATACCTTGATTCATGGACCTAACATTCCAGGTTCCTATGCAGTATTGTTCTTTACAGCATTGGATTTTACTTTCATCACCAGACACATCCATATCTGAGCATTGCTTCCACTTTGGCCCATCCACTTCATTCTGTGGCTGTTAGTATCTGCCCTCCACTCTTCCCTAGTAGCATATTGGGCACTTTGTGACCTGGGGGCTCAACTTTCAGTGTCATATCTTTTTGCCTTTTTATACAGTACAAGGGGTAAGGCAAAAGTACTAGAGTGGTTTGACATTCCCTCCTCCAATGAACCACCTTTTGTCAAAACTTTCCACTATGACCTGTCCATCCTGGGTGGCCCTGCAGGACATGGCTCTTAGCTTCATTGAGTTATGCAAGCCCCTTCACCATGACAAGGCAGTAATCCATGAAGGGGTTTATAGAAGTATTTAAAATTACATGAGGTTATAAGAATGGTATCCTAATCCAATAGGTTAGTGGCGTTATAAGATTATAAGAAAGAGCTGTCTCTCTGTCTCTCTTTACTATATGAAGACACAACCTTTGTCTCTCTGTCTCTCTCTTTACTATATGAGGACACAACAAAGAAACACATTTGTAAGCCAGAAAACAACCTTCATCAGGAATCATATCAGTAAGCACCCTGATCTTGGACTTTTAGCCTCCAGCATTGTGAGAAATTAATTTGTATTGTTTTACTTAGCCTATTGTATTGTGTAACTGCAGCCCGAGCTGTCTAACACATACTCTACTGAGTTGCTGGCACCGCCCTAAATGTATTGTGGCCATTACTTTATTTAACCTCATACCAGTGGTAACAGGTATTTTCCCTACATTGTTAACAATCAATAAATTGATGGTCTGAGAAATAACATATGGACTTACTCATAGATTTATTTGGCTCCAGTGATCTTTTTATATCATATAAACAACCCCTCAGTAAACAAAAGTCTCAGGTTGGAAATAATTAAAATACATTGAAAATAAAAGAGAATCCATTGTACTAAGCCTCCTGGACAGGGAAGACTTGCAGGCTTAGTTTGGGCCTGGGATTCAGTTAAATATTTCTCTTCATTATTTGTATAATTTGCATGACATGATCTCTTCCAACTGCCCCCCATTATTATATTGTGATATAAATATAAAAACCCACATATAGCATTTTCATCATCAATGTAGAAAAGCTTATCTGAGCTTTCTAGTTTGTGTTAATTTTTAGATGGATTGTAAGCTTCCTGTGGACAAAGATAGAATTTCATTTTTATTTGTAACTATCATAATCTGCATTCCCATGAATATAGAATGCTGTTCATAATTACTAAATCATATTTTGGTATATTAATGAAAAGAGTTGGGTTTATTTTTACTGAGCATTTCTGGGAGATATCAGACTGAATAATTGACATATTAGCACTGTGTACTACTTAAAAATGTCCTATCTGCCTTCACATTTCTTTTCATTGATGAATTATCTCAAGTTTTACATACTATGTTAGATTTCTAGTTCTGGACAACTTACTTAAAAGCCTCTGTTTTCCCATCATTAACATGGGAAAAATAGACTTCACAGGTTGATATAATATTTAAATAATGTATAAAAACGGTTTAGCACAGAGATTAGTAAATACTCGTTACTAAAAGGTGTTTGTTTTACTGTGTCTTTGTGGTTATATCTTAGAATTTCTAAAATTTAGAGTCCATAGTCCATTTGACATTTGGGTTTGGTTCTTTCAAGACATTCAGCATAGCAAAACTACATCTGATACAGTTAGATATTTTATCTTCATTATCTTATCAAACTATTCAGAAAATCTATTTTGGTACAAGATCCAACAAAACCATTTATCTTAAGATTCCAGCTTAGATTTTAAAAAGTTTAGATTATGCAAATGGAAGTCTAGAAGATACAGGTATAATTGATTTGTTGGTGAGATATTAAAAAGAAATTTATTTAAATAGAAAAATATTGACTTAATTTTTCCACATAACTATTGAACCATGCCAGTGAATGTGTACTAGTCATGTTGTACTCCTTTTGTTCAAGATGTATTTGAAGATATCACTTCCCTAGAAGATGATCACTCTGTATTCTTTCTTACTGAGGTTATTAGATACAAATGAATGTACATGGTCATAGCTGGTTCTTTTCTAAACAGTATGTACTGAAATAGGATATTAGTGCTAGTGCAAAATATTGAGTCAAATTTTGACAGTTTAGAATTTGTAGTATTTTAAAGCAGCAAAATTGTTAAAGGTAGGGAGAGTTTATTAAGCATAGAAGCAGCAACTCTTAATGATATCTCATTGATACCCATTTAATAGTTTCCATATCTGGAGGATGTCTCTGATTACTCCTCCATTATTCACCAGAAAAAAAAAAAAAGGTGCTTTATGAAAGCTATCAAAATCAATTCGAGTTTGTCCACTCTGGGGGGCCAATGAGGCAGAGAATTAACCTCCAACTAATTTCCAAAGTCATTTACCAGCTGAAGGCTTAGTACATTTACTGCCACAGGCACCAGACGCTTTGAAACATTTGCAAAATGCATGCTGTAGAGTGCAAGAAATGTATCATCTGGGGCATGATAGCTCCAAGAGGAATGCTCGTTTATTTTACACTCATAAAGTCCCCTGGGGTCCAGAAAATACATAATTTAATTTTATTCTTAAAATAATTAATTATAAAATTCCTCTAAAGTCAACAAGAAATTCTGTAGTTTCTTAAGTAAAGTAAAAAATTTCCATTTTGTTAAATTATTCTAAAGGGCACCATGAAAATAGATCACTGATACGAATTCAAATTAGTTTTACCTTGAAATCCTTTTGTAATACTACCAGGAGCCACCTCCAGACATTATGACTTTTAAAGATGACAATACCTCTTATAATGATCAATTGTTTAAAAATAAAGTCATAATGACTTAGTAGACACGATGATCTAATTACCTTCTAGTTTCTAAATTATTGGAGTAGATATTACAAACATATTATTCTCCATGGACACACTTTTTACTTGCCTAAAGATTTATTCAAAGTCTAATTATTTTATATTTTTATAGTGATCACTGTTTATATCATTTGAGGGTCTGATTTGGACATTTGTCTAAAATTTGGGAATGAAATTATGTTTAAGGATATATATGTGAATAATAAGTGTTACTTTATATAAAAGCATTAACTGAATATGAGATAAGCTAGGAAGAATATGTTTTCAAAGGTGTCGGGATAACAGGATGAGAATATGTAACTCTGCTTAGCATCAATATGTCTAAGACAATCTTCCTTATACATTCTGCCAGACAGATAAATTAATCTACATTAGCCTCTAAGCAAGATAACCTAATAAAGATTTTCTAATCTAATAAAGATATAGTGTGAAAGGAAAGTAATATTGGGTTGGGACAAAGAACAAATTAAGTATTTGTTAGGATTTATTCAGACTGCCCTTTCCAGCACTGCTTGATCAAATGAGACTAAATCCACATTTTCAAAAGACTGAAAACACTTAATAGTATTTGTTTTGCTTTGTTACTGCAGAGTCAAAACAGGTGCAATGTCTCCTAATTCAATCTTGATAATATTTATCTCATTAATTCAAAGGGCTTTGGCTTATAATTATTATGTTATACATATAGAAGGAGCTCTTAAGACAATCACAACATCAGATATAGGAGACAAGTATATTCAAAGGGCTGTTTAAGTAATCAGGAAATATCCATAGGGAAAACAGGCAATCTGAGGATTTCTCAGAAATTTGTGTGAAGTGACAATCACTCAGTCATGTCCAATTCTTTGCGACCCCGTGGACTGTCCATGGAATTCTCGAGTCCAGAATACTGGAGTGGATAGCCTTTCCCTTCTCCAGGGGACCTTCCCAATCCAGGGATCAAACCCAGGTGTCCTGCTTTACAGGCGGATTCTCTACCACCTGAGCCACAAGGGAAGCCCAATAATGAATTAAGTAAGTATGCCATTTACCCCATTAAATTTTAACAAAGTAGAATTAACCCACTGAAATAATGTTCTAATGTCACAGTAAGTTGGGAATTGCTGAGGCAAACCACAAATATCAGGAAGCAAACTAAAGACAGGTGGGCAAGAATTAATTCCAATGGTCATAAGGCAACCAAGTATGTTAAGAAAGTCTATGCAGATGCTGAATATAAAAGTTAATATTTGGGAACAACTCTTCATGTTGTTGTTTGGTCGCTAAGTCACGTCTGACTCTTTTGTGACCTCTTGAACTGTAGTCTGCCAGGCTCCTCTGTTCATGAGATTTCCCTGGCAAGCCTACTGGAGTGGGTTGCATTTCCTTCTCTGTTCTCAGAAATGTACATATCTTCAAATGTCTTGTCTCCTCCAGGCATATATGGTCACTATTAAAATCCTCACAAGTTAATGAATAACATTGACTTTTCTCCAGAAATACCTGAGAATGATCACCATTCCATGAACTTAGGACCATGCAGGGGGTGCAGACCTAAGCGATGGGCTGAAGAGGCAGAGGATGGAAGGAGAACATAGCAGAGGAAGCTGGCCCATTCTAAAATGCTTTTGCAAAGCAAAGGAAACCATTGAAAAAATGACAACCTACTGAATGAGAGAAAATATTTGCAAATTATATGGCCAATTGAGGGTTAATATCCAGCATATAGAAACAGTTCATACAACTCAACATCAAAAAAAAATCTAATTTAAAAATGGGCAGAAGACATGAACAGATATTTTTTCCGAAGGAGAAGTTCAGATGCCCAACAAGCATATGAAAAGATCCTCAACATCTCTAATCAGGTAAATTCAAATCAAAACCACAAAGATCTATCACCTTACACTTATCAGAATTGTTGTTTAGCCACTAAGTCGTGTCTGACTCTTTGCAACCCCATGGACAGTAGCTTACCAGGGTCCTCTGTTCAAGGGATTTCCCAGGCAAGAATACTGGAGAGTGTTGCCATTTCCTTCTCAGGGGATTTTCCCGACCCAGGGATCAAACCTTTGCTCCAGCTTAGCAGGCGGATTCTTTACCACTGAGCCACTTATGAAGCCCACATATCAGAATTGTTGTTCAGTCACTCAGTCATTTCTGACTGTTTACGACCACATGGACTGCAGCATGCCAGGTTTCCCTGTCCTTCACTGTTTCCCAGAGTTACTCAAACTCATGTCCATTGAGTCAGTGATGCCATCCAGCTATTTCATCCTCTGTCGTCCCCTTCTCCTCCTGCCTTCAATATTTCCCAGCATCAAGGTCTTTTCCAATGAGTCCACTCTTCACATCAGGTGGCCAAAGTATTGAACTTCAGCTTCAACCTCAGTCCTCCCAATGAATATTCAGGGTTGATGTCCTTTAGGATTGACTGGTTTGATCTCTTTGCAGTCCAAGCTACTCTCAAGAATCTTCTCCAGCACCACAGTTTGAAGGCATCAATTCTTTAGTGCTTGGCCTTGTTCTATCATTAAAAATAAGATAGACAATGTTCGTGAGGTTTTGCAGAAAAGGGAATCCTCATAAACTGTTAATGGGAATATAAATTGGTGCACTTAATGTGGAAAACATTATAGAAGCTCCTCAAAAAACTGAAGATGGAGCTACCATATGACCCAACAATTCCACTCTTGGGTACATAGCTGAAGAAACAAAAAACACTAATAAATTAAAATACATGAACCCCTGCAGTCATAGCAGCATTATTTACAATTGCCAAGATATGAAAGCAACCCAGTATCCATCAACACTTGAATGGATAAGAAAGATGTGCTATGTATGCACAATGGAGTACTACTCATCCATAAAAAGGAATTAAATTTTGCCATTTGTAGCAACATGGATAGACTTAAAGAACATTATGCTTATCAAGTGAAATAAGTCATAGAAAGACAAATACTCTATGATATCACTTCTATGTGGAATCTAAAAATACAACAATCCAGTGGCTATAACAAAAAAGAACCATATTCATAGATTAAGGGTACGAACTAGTGCTTATCAGTATCGGGGCAAGGGGCACTATGGGGTTAAGGGAATGGGATGTATAAACCATTAGGTAAAAGATAGGTTCAAGGATGTATTGTACAACATGGGAATATAGCCAATATTTTGTAATATGTGCAAATGGAAAGTAACCTTTAAAATTGTATAATTTTTAAAAAATCTTTAATAGTAAAATTTAAATAAAATGAAATGAGAGTAATGGTCAACAAGATATATATTATTTTCCTCATATGTCTTCACTGTGGTTTTCAATTTGATTTAGTTTCCTTTGAAGTAAAAGATAATTTTAGTAACATATTATAAGCTGATGCAACTATAAGCATAATACTGTGCTATCTAACAAGAATTTACTTCATTGCAATAAGCATTATTTTAAGGTATCTTTGATAAACTTATAAGGATTTTGATACTGAAGGCTTCTCAAACCAGGATTGACAGAAGTATATAAAATCTCTGTACTTTTTCAGATAAAAATATCAAAAAAAAATCTAGTTTTCAATGGGTTACTTTGACATATGCCTTCTCCCAGATCCCATCAACAGAGGTTCTTTGCATTCAGTGAGAGAGTTACTTTATAAAATAGCTGAGAAATATTATTAAGAGAAGCAAAATTTTAAGGGTACCTTGCTTCTTCAAATCTTCTTTTTGACAATATCATCAGTGAATTAAATACTGCAAATGTAGCAGATGGCATAAACAAGCTGCTTATATCAACACATAGCACATGCAAAAGATTAATTGAACTACCTTATCATAAATTATATGTCTATGTGTGTGTGTGTATATATATATATATATATATATATATATATATATATATATACGTCTAGCAACATTTAGAACTAAGTGATGTTTATTCCCATAGTTTAGTGCAATGACATTAATTATAATCATAACACTTCAAACACTGATAAAAATAAACCATGAAGCTGTGAGTGTATTTTTAAAATTAAATGTTATTTAACCCCTCATGGTATTGGAAATTACATTTAAATAGGCTTTAACAATTGAAGAGTCACCCTAATCTAAAGATGATAGCATTCTGCTGGTTGGTGTTCTGTGCAAAAGCCATGGAAACCTGAAGTCTCTGAATACTATTTCAAAACATTTACCCCCAAAACTGTACAATTTCAAAATGGCATTAAAGAACTTGTGATACAGTTGACTGTCTCTGGTTCTCAAACATAAGATAAAAAATGTGAGCTGGTTTCATGTCTTGACTTTTGTAAATAATGTTGCAAGGGGGCTGCAGATATTTCTACAAGATAGTGATTTTATTTCCTTTGAATATATGTCCAGAAGTGTAATTGCTGGATCATATAGTAATACTATATATTTTTTGAAGAATCACTGTTTTCCATAATGGCTGCACCATTTATATTCCCACTAATAGCGCACATTTGCATTTTTCTGGTTATCAATGATGTTGAGCAAGTTTGTATGTACCTCTTGGCTCATTTGTATGTTTTCTTTGAGAAAATGTTTAGATTCTCTGTTCATTTTTTTAATCAGATTGTATTTGTCATTGAGTAATTGAGCTTTTTATATATTTTGGATATTAACCCCTTATCAGATATATGATTTGCAAATGTTTTCATACATTCAGTAGTTTTTTTTTTAATAGTTTCCTTTGCTGTGCAGAAGCTTTTTAGTTTCATGTAGTCCTAGTTATTTATTTTCGCTTTTTACATCTTTGCTTTTGGTGTCAAACCCAAAAGTCATTCCAAGACCAATGTTAAGGAACTTATTCCCTATATTCTCTTCTAGGAGTTTAATGGTTTTATTTCTTATGTTTAAGCCTTTAATCTATTTGAGTTGATTTTTGTGCAGAGTATACACAAAACTCTTTGGTCCAGTTTCATTCCCTTACATGCATCTATCCAGTTTTCCCAACACTGTTTATTAAAGACATTCTTCTTTCCCTATTGTATATTCTTGATTCCTTTGTCATAATTGACTATATATATGCAAGTTTATTTCTGGGTTTCAATTCTGTTCCATTGATCTATATGTCTGTTTTTACACCAATATCATTCAGTTTTGATTACTGTAGCTTTTTAATATAATGTGAAGTCAAGGTGTGTGATGTTCCCAGCTTTGTTCTTCTTTTTCAAGATTGCACTGGCTATTCAAGGTTTTGGGGTTCCATACACACTTTAGCATTGTTTTTTCTATTTCTGTGACAAATACCAGTGCCATTTTCATAGGAATTGTATGAATTTGTATATTTTGAGGATAGTATGGCCATTTAAATAATATTAATTCTTCCATTCCATGTTCATTAGATATCTTTCCAATTATCTAAATGTATGTTCACTTAAAATCCTATGACCTGTTTTCTTGAATTTGCTTTATTTGTCTTTCTTTTTGTGTTCAAGTTTGAATAAGTGAACTTATCTACTATTCTGATTGGTGATTTTAACTTGATTTAACTACTTTAGAAGTTATTATCCTAAAATGCAAATCTTTGTGGTTCTTATGTTGGTGAGCCTCTACTTACAAATTTTCAATTTGATCTCTACCATTTTTCTAAAATGACTCTGCCTAATGCCTGTCAATTTTTCACACAATAGCAAAAAATGTTTTTCTTAACAGAGACTAGATCATATCTCCAGTCATCCCCCTAAGCAGCTACAATGCCATCTCAACACACCCAGAGGGATTTAAAAATATATCCATTTCCTTGTGAGGTTCTCTAAGGCCCTGAATAATCAGTCTCCTTCCTGGCACTCTAATTGTATTCTCTGCCAGTCTCCCTTTTCTCATTATATTCTCATTGCATTATTGTTCTTTCAATTAATTAAAAAGCCACATTCTTTCCCATTTTGAGCTTTGTGTATGTTCTGACCCTCTGAAGAATGTTGTTTTCCTGCTCTGTGTCACATACTTGATTCCTCTTAATTTAAGTCTTAGACAGTCTCTCCCTGACCAATTCACTTACTGTTAGTGCATTTTCCTCTTCTATTTGGCTCCCATTTTCCTTAATAACACATTAAATTTGTAACTATTATACAGTTTTTTCCCTATATCGAAAGTTATCACAAAGCCAAATAAGGACAGGCCATTTTCTTGCTTTATACAGCAACACATTCCCTAATATAGTTCTTTAGAACTCAGCATCAATCTAATTTTGTGAATGAACAAATAAATGAATAACTAGGTGCTTAATAAATATATGTAAATTGTGTGTCAATCTCAATTGATTTCCCAGAATGTAACAGTCATAAAGGGAAGTGAAAAATATTTTTAGTGAAGAAAAAAATATATAAAGTAGAAAATTCATCTTTTTTTTTAATGTATAATAGTTTATTTCCAAAATGTCATTGATAGATTAAATTGTTTACTGCAGAGGAATAGTGAATGGCTCAATTTTGATGTATCACAGTTTTACTATAAAGATAGATTTATATTGTCAGATGTCAAAAAATGTTTTGTGACATCCAGATGTAATATTTATCTTTCAAGTTTCTTTCCAGTTTTCTTTTCTGATTAAATTAAGGCAATATAAAACAGCTTGGTAAACAAGAATTTTTATGTTTCTGCAATTATCTGTGCAGAGAATTAATGTTAGTCATGCAGCATAAGAGGTTTAAAAATATAATCATATATAGAGAATATGTAAATATACACACATATACATACACACATGTACATAAAATATTTGTTACCACTTTTGCTTAGATCTATAGCTATGAGTATGCCCACAGGGTACCCACTTCTCATTATCCTTTTACCTCTGTACCATGGTGCACAAATGATATTATTAACTTTATTCAAGCTTAGGAAGAAAATTAGGAAAGCAGTAACTGAGTAGAATTTCCAATCAACCTGTCTTTCCTCAAAGAGTAAATGGCCAACTTTCCAAGTGTAGCTAACAGTCATCTTTGGGGCCTTAAAGTCGCATCTGAACCAAACTTTGGAAGCAAACATGTTCCTCATGATATAAGCTTTTCAAGAGATTACTTTTAATCACTTGCCATCAGCAGAATGTTTCAACGTTAATTGAGGTTACTATTTTTTTTCTGGTTTTACATTTGATACCATGTGTTTGTCTTGGATTTTTCATTAGCTACTCAGTAATAAGAATTAATTCATTTATTATTTTTAGCATGTTAAGACCTATTAATTGCTTCTGTTTAAAGTG
The DNA here is from genome assembly GCA_007570785.1 of Antilocapra americana. Classification (NCBI taxonomy): domain Eukaryota; kingdom Metazoa; phylum Chordata; class Mammalia; order Artiodactyla; family Antilocapridae; genus Antilocapra; species Antilocapra americana. Next base: position 5,486,863 of record ML660772.1, read on the forward strand.
TGCCTTTTTTGTCAAGAATGGTTGATAATCCAAAATAATAATTTTTAATATTTGTATCCTATCACTTACTGTGTATAATATAAAAGCATATCATCACATTTTGTAGATACAAGTATGTAGTGTTTGCTACACCATTAAAATTGCTTATACTGGCATAAAATCATCCTTATCATTAGTGTAATATCAATACCATAGAAATTTCAGAAAAATGTTGAGTTACCAGAGAAGTTTAAGAACTTTCTTTTTAAAAACATGTATGTACTATTGATACTATTTATCATTCTAGGTAATTACTCCATCTTTCTCCCAGTTTTTAAGAATATATACATTATTATTTCATACGTAATTTTTAAGAACCATTTTGCTCTATTTAATCTTTTTTGAAAGGCAAAATCATTATGAAACATATTTAGGGATGGAAAATACAGCTGGTCAAAAACTATGTATTTTGGAATGAAATTTTCCACTGAGTTTAGTAGATCAGTCACCTACAACTCTTTGTGACTCCATGGATTGCAACATGCCAGGCCCCCCTGTCCATTACCAACACCCAGAACTTGCTCAAACTCATATTCATCAAGTCAGTGATGACATCCAACCATCTCATCCTCCCTCTGTCATCCCCTTCTCCTGCCTTCAATCTTTCCCAGCATCAGGGTCTTTACAAATGAGCCAGTTATTCACATCAGTTGGCCAAAATGTTGGAGTTTCAGCTTCAACATCTGTCCTTCAAATGAATATTCAGGACTGATTTTCTTTAGGATTGACTGATTTGATTTTCCTCCAGTCCAAAGAACTGTCATGAGTCTTCTCCAACACCACAGTTCAAAAGCATCAATTCTTCAGGGTTCAGCTTCCTTTATGGTTCAACACTCACATCCATATATGACTACTGGAAAAACCATAGCTTTGACTAGACAGACCTTTGTAAGCAAAGTAATGTCTCTGCTTTTTAAAATGCTGTCTATATTGGCCATAGTTTTTCTTCCAAGGAAAAAGTGTCTTTTAATTTCATGGCTGTAGTCACCATCTGCAGTGATTTTGGAACTCAAGAAAATCAAGTCTCTCAGTGTTTCCATTGTTTCCCCATTTTTGCCATGAAGTGATGGGACCAGATGCCTTGATCTTCATTTCTGAATGTTGAGTTTTATGCCAGCTTTTTCACTCTCTTCTTTTACTGTCATCAAGAGGCTCTTCAGTTCCTCTTCGCTTTTTGCCACATGGGTGGTGTTATCTGCATATTTGAGGTTATTGATATTTCTCCTGATAATCTTGATTCCAGCTTGTGTTTCATCCAGCCCAGCATTTCACATGATGTACTCTGCATTTACGTTAAATGATCAGGGTGACAATGAACAGCCTTGATGTCCACCTTTTCCAATTTGAAACCAGTCGATGGTTCCATGTCAGGTTCTAACTGTTGCTTCTTGACCTGCATACAGATTTCTCAGAAGGCAGGTAAGGTGGTCTAGTATTCCCATCTATTGAAGTATTTTTCACAGATTGTGTGATCCTCACAGTCAATAAAGCTTTGGCGTAGTCAAGAAAGCAGAAGTAGTTGTTTTTCGGGAACTCTTGCTTTTTTGATGATCCAAAGGATGTTAGCAATTTGATCTCTGGTTCTTCTACCTTTTCTAAACCCAACTTGAACATCTGGAAGTTTTAGTTCATACTGTTGAAGCCTCACTGGGAGAATTTTGAGCATTACTTTGTTAGTGTGTGAGATGACTATAATTGTGCAGTAGTTTGAACATTCTTTGGTGTTGCCTTTCTATGGGATTGGAATGAAAACTAACCATTTCCAGTCCTGTGGCCATTGCTGAGTTTTCCAAACTTGCTGGCATATTGAGTGCAGCACTTTCACAGCATCATCTTTTAGGACTTGATATAGCTCAACTGGAATTCCATCACCTCCACTAGCTTTTGTTCATAGTGATGTTTCCTAAGGCCCACTTGACTTCACACTCCAGGATGTCTGACTCTAGGTGAGTGATCACACCATTGTGGTTATCTGGGTCGTGAAGATCTTTTTTGTATAGTTCTTCTGTGTGTTCTTGCCACATCTTCTTAATATCTTCTGCTTCTGTTAGGTCCATACCATTTCTGTCCTTTATTTTGACTATCTTTGTATGAAATGTTGCCTTGGTTTCTCTAATTTTCTCGAAGAGATCTCTAGTCTTTCCCATTCTATTGTTTTCTTCTATTTCTTTGCATTGATCACTGAGGAAGGCTTTCTTATCTCTTCTTGCTGTTCTTTGGAACTCTGCATCCAGATGGGTATACCTTTCCTTTTGGTTTAACCCTCCAGGAGCAAATCAGGTGTGAGAAGCCAGCCCAGTCAAAGAAAACGCCACACACATTCAAGAAGCATCTTGGTGGAGTCCTGTTCAGAGACCTTGAGAAATTGAATTAGACCTGTCAAGCTGGGGGTGGGAGGACCTTTCTCAGTTTTGGCGAGGTTCTCAGAGATTCCAAATGGCTTTTTAGGAATACTGAAGTTACAGTGTCCACTCAGAACTAAAAAAAAAGGAGTATCTCATACGTATTTCTGTTTAAAAGTAGTATGGGGGAATCGTGACCAAGTGTCTGGTTTTGAACGTTTCCTCTCACAATTAAATATAAAACTGGACAAAATACATGGAGCACCTGCACTCAGGCAATAAAAACAGGCCAAAAAAGGTTTTTATATTTGAAAGAAGGGAAACATAGGTAAATCCCACAATTACTTTAGCTTTTTCTGTGGTGGAACTTTGCAGGTCATAGCACACGGAAGAATCAACCAAACATACTGGAACAGCTGAATAGAAACATGCAAGAGAATGAAATTGGACTTTTAATTTGCACTATATAAAATTAGGTAAAAATGGATCAAATATATAAATGGGAGAACTAACTGAAACTATAAAACCCTTAGCAAAAACATAGGACTTAAATCTTGAAACCTTTGATTTGGCAAAACATTCTTAAGTATGATACCAAAAGCATGAGCAACAAAAAGAAAAATTGATGATTTCAACTTCTTCTAAGTTAAAAACTTCTTGCTTCAAAAGTCTCCATCAACCAACAGTGAACTTCTAGCACAATGTGAGAAAATAAGCCCTAGTTTTAAAGGTACTTTTTGATTCATGTTAATTTTCTTGCATTTAAAAATACAATGGAAAAGAATATGAAAAAGCATGTGTATATACGTATAACTAAGTCACTTTGTGTACTGAGGAAATTAACATTGTAAATCAACTGTACTTCAGTAAAATAAAAAATTTTAAAGTGAAAAAAAAAAGCATCATAACTGAAACTGAAGACTAGGATGAAGAGACTGTGAATACCATAGTAAAATACCTATGGTAAACAGAATTCTCAATTGGCCCCAGCATTCCTGTTCCTGGAATCCAAATCTTTGTGTCATCACCTCCACTTGAGTGCAGACAAATCTGACTTGCTTCTTATAGGTGGAATATGGTGAAAGTGATCAAATAATTACATCTCTAAATACATTACGTTGTATGAAACTCCATGTTAGCAGGTTGAAGAGAGATTTCCTGTTAGCCCTGAAGGACAAACTGCCGTGTTGTGGAGAGGGCCATGTGATATGAAATGGAGAAAACCTCTAGGAACTGAGTCAATCACAAGGAAGTGAATGCTGCAGACAAGTAGCTTGGGAAAGGAACAACCCAAGCCTCAGATGAAATCCCAGTCCTGGACAATAGGTTCAGCCTGGTAAGACTGTGAGCAGAGGACACAGTAATTATATCAGGACTCCTATATAGGAAACAGTAAAGATAAAAGATAGATGTTTTGAGCGTCAAAATTTGTTTGTCAGATTTATTATGCAGCTTTAGAAAGCTAAAACAATACACCAAGGGAAACAACCTCTCCAGTTAAAATAAACTGGTTACATATTTTCTAGCAAATGTTCTTTGAAGTTATTATTAACTGTCCCTGTGAGTTCTTGATTTTCCCATTAAGTATTGACATATAAATGCTTTAAAATATCCAATTTAAACATTTAATCTTCACTTCATTATTATAATACTGGTTTTTATTTATTTATTTATTTTATTTATTTTTTTGGTGAGGTTTACTTTATTTATTTTTTTAGCTTAATTAAATATTTAATCAAATGTCATATACCTATTATTCCACTCTACAATTTTCCATGACACCCAGAAGAATTAGCTATTTTTTTTTAACATTTCTGTTGACTTTCTTGAAATAGAACACTATTATTTTATGTTTCTATCCATCTTTTAATTACCCCCCCAATTTCTCCCTCCTTCGTCATCTTTATTTTTTTTTTTTTATTGTTTTTGCCATACATTGTCATGATATCACCATGGGTTTACATATGCTTCCCCTCCGGAACCCACCTCCCTCCTCCCTCCCCCCCGGGAAATCTCGCTGCACCAGTCCCGAGCATCAATCCTGGGCTGGCGATTGATTAGACACATGACAATTAACATGCTTCAATGCCCTTCTCCCATATCATCCCACCCTTACCCTCATCCACAAAGTCCACGAGTCTATACTATACATCTGCGTTCCTTTTGTTGTCTCCCATGTTGGGTTCTCGTTACTGTCTTTCTAAATTCCATATATATGCGTTAATATACTGTATTGTTGTTTTTGCTTCTGGCTTACTTCACTCTGGATAATGGGCTCCAGTTTCGTCCATATAATACTGGTTTTTAAACCATCCCTTGAACTTTAAACTGCTCTAAGATGAAGACTTCTTCAAAGGATGGACTTTACCTAATTTTTATTCATTAACAACTTACCAATATGTTGAACTTGAGTCTGCTACTTTAAAATATTAATTTAATGATGAAATTTAAATTGTCTAAGAATAAGTTAAATTGCAAGTCAATTGTATTTACAAACCCAAACATAATGGTACAATAAAAAAATTCTAAGAAAATTATCTGCCTAAGAATTTATACTTATCTGTACTACTGTACTATATACTTAGAAGGATGAGAAGAGTATAAGAAAGGGAAGGAAAAAGGAAATGGGGAAGGAATGAAGAAAGGGAGAGAAGAAAGAAGGATAGCAAATAACTACCATAGGGCCATATTTAGAGAAGGGCACAGAATAGCTTGTTAATAAATACTTGTTGCATGATAATTTAAAATAAATGTTCAAGTAATACTCAGATGAGGAAAGTCCTGAAGGAAATTTCTAGTCTTAATTTGAATATAATCAACTAATCAAGTTGTGGAAAAGAATTTTCAGTTGGAGAAAGAAAGGTAAATTTTTCACATAAATACATGTGGTTGAATGTGTGTGTGTGTGTGTGTGTGTGTGTGTGTGTGTGTGTGTGTGT